>OU015757.1:74576924-74599134 GCA_907169655.1 Acomys percivali | reverse complement strand
GGGGGGGAAATTAACCTCACGTCGCACATAGAGTAGTCAGTCCATGGACCATAGACCACTTTTTATTCCTGGAAGAGGCGTGTTGTAATTCTAAATAGGTTTTTGCTTGCGTTTCTTCCCACACTGTCTCTTAGATAGCTTCCTGCTGGAGTTTTAGCAGCTTTAGATCTATTATGGATATAGAATTACTTTGTTAATTCTGTCCATTGGACTCCTATTTTAATCTCTACTAAAAATGGGGACATTTTCACACTTCCCCCTACTACTCTGATATGTTACCTTTTGACTGCTTTTGAGTTTATATTAGTCTCCATTTTAATTAGTAATAGTTTGGATGTGTGTGTGTGCAAACACGTGTGCCCGTGAGATGCCCTCGGGTGCCCTCCTCTATTTCTCTCTCTTCTTAGCTTTTGAGACAGCACCTGGAGCTCGCTGACTTGGCTGTTCTCGCTGGTCAGCAGCTGCAGGAGTCCTGGCCTGCCTCCCGCAGCTGAGACCGCAGGCACATGCGGTTCATGTAGGGCTGGGGCTGGATCTCCAGTGCTGATGATCGCGTGGCAAGCCCCTCACTGCCCGAGCCGTCTCTCCAGCTTCTAGATGCTGCTTTTCCATTGTAAGAGCTAATAATGTGTTTTAAGCATTCTGACTTCCATGCTAATTGTTTACTATGACGTCAGTTTTTAGAAGTGAAAACCAGCTGGTGTGATTCGAGTGTGTTCCACAAAGGTTTGTGTGCTGGAAGTGTGGACCCCAGAGTGGCCACGTTGAGGTGCAGCCTTCAGCAGGTAGGGTTTAGCTGAAGGCAGGTCATTTGTGGACCTCTCACTGAAGGGATTGATGTAGTTCCCAGGGGCGTCTGTTAGGTCCTTTGAAAATGGGTTGTGCTGGACATGGTGGCACATGCCTTTAATCTCAGAACTTGGGAGGCAGAGGCAAGTGGGTCTCTGTGAGTTCCAGGCTAGCCTGGTCTACATGGGGAATTACAGGCCAGCACAATGAGACCCTGTTTTATTGAAAGGTGGGTTATGTAACAGGAAAGCACGGCTCCCAAATCTCTCTGGCTTCCTGTCATGCCATCTGCCACAGTGTCCTCACCAGGGGCCAAACAGATGGCCTTGGGTTCACTCAAGCTTGAACTCACAGTCTTCAAAGCTGTGAGCTAAATAAACCCCATTTTAAAATAAAGTACCTGGCCTCTGGTATTCTGTTTTCTCAGTAGTAACAAAAGAAAACATTTCTGACATTACAATTTTGTGTATGTTCTTGATAGCAGAGGCAAACATTATGACTGACCACGTGCATGTGCTCATGTGTATGATGGGTGCGCAGGTAGAGGTCAGAGGTCAGTATTGGGTGTCTTCCTCACCTGTTGGGTACCTTCTCACTGGACCTGGAGCTCGCCCCAGGAATCCTCCTGCCTTTGCCTCCCCATGCCATCTCACCACCTTTCTCACGTGGGTTCTGGGTTTCAGACTCAGATCCTCAAGCTTGAGCTGACAGAGTCACCTCCCCAGCCCGAGGGGAGACTGATGTGTGTATGAGGTCTGTCTGCCTCTGAGACAGGTGTGCCTCACCTCCCTAACACTGCAACCCCTTAATGCAGATCCGCATGCCATGCTGACCACCAACTGTAAAATTATCTTCGCTGCTACTCCATAGCTGTAATTTTGCTACTGTTATGAATCTTAATGTAAATATCTGATATGAAGTTTATCTGCTATGTGACTCCATGTGAAAGGGTTGCCGGGTCCCCAAAGGCGTCACGACTCATCTGTTGAGAATGATTGCTCTAAAGGAACATGCAAGCATTGTCAAAGCGTGGTCCAAGGATTGTTTCTAACAGCCCATATTTCCCCAAAAATGTATTACTTTACCTCTCATTCAGACAATCCTTTTCTTGTGGAGATTTTTAGTTTACATGAAATTTAAAGTCTTTTTTTTCCCACCTAAGTAAAACGAAGGCCTCACTAACATCACTAGGACTCACAGCCTTTTCTTCCTCAGGTGTTGGATGGATGAAGCCCTCCTCTCTGAGGTGATTTCCTGGAGCCCCTTGTGTGTTCTGCCCTGAGCGCACTGATTGCTGGATCTGCCGCCTACTTATCACTTGGAGTTCTCCTCCTCCTGTGTTTAAAAATAGTTTCTACTTTTACTATTTTAGAGAATTACATGTGTCAGTGTGTGGGTTTGTGTGGGGCCGGTGCTTGTAGGGTCTGCAAGAGGTCATGACACCGAGGGTACAGGTAGAGATAAACCACCTGAGGTGAATTCTGGGAATTGAACCCAGGTCCTCTAGAACGTCAGGAAGCCCTAGTAACCATGGAAACGTCTTTCTGCCTACTTTACATTTTTAAACCAGTTCCACGTTTCCTCAGCCTCTTAGGTTTTGAGTCAATTCACAGTGGCGTTTTCAGAAAAGCTGCATGAGAAGTTAATAGCACTCACAAGTGTGAATTGTCTGGAATAGATACAGAAGACATGTGTGCACGCACATGTGTGTGTACAGTGTGTGTATGTGTGTGTGTGTGATGACTCAGCCATCAGAGTGGCTGCCAGTCTGATAGCTGACCACGCCCTTTCCTTTCGAACTCTGCTTCTCTACCATACTTGTATGACCGTCTCTGTGCCCCTGGACTTTGGAATTCCCACCAGAGTACCCCAGCTCTGGAGGATTAATTTAATCCTCATAAATTAATAGGAAGGCTAGTGAGAGTGTTTTCTTGAGGGATTAGTTTTTCCTTCTTCTTCATTTCTGGAATGATTGTCCTCTATAATTGTGTTGGTTTGAATAGAGAGATTTCTAAAAATGAGCTCTTAATATATCTAAGGAGATATTGCTGCAAAAGTATTCTTACTGCAAAATATCACATACCAATTACAAAACTATCCTTTAAAACCTCAAGGAAAAGTATGGAATTTCACATTGATATGAAAAATGTTTCAGAATTAAATCCAAAAGCTGATGATGTAAAAACTAGATAATTACTAAAATTAAAAATTAAGGCTTTTCTACACAACCAGCTTATTAAACTGAATGATGGGCAGACTATCTTGACTAAAAAGCATCACTGTCACACATGTATTGTCCTGTTCTGTCCCTACTGTACCATGATTTGGATGCCTGTGAACCCTGAACACCTAACTCCTTTTAGAAGCCATTTGAACCCTCCATGTATGTAGGAGCCTTCTGGCAGGTTCTGGCTGTGCTGGGCCTCTTCCTGTCTGCTGGCTGTGTGGGCTGCTGCCCTGAGCTAAGTGGGCTGGCTGATGGCAGGTTCTGGGCAGACCAGCTGTTCTGTGCCAGCTCATGGGGGCAGTTCATCATGCTTCAGGGCAGCTTTGCCCTGAGGTAGCTGAGGCCTTGCAAGCTGCCACGCTGGAGTTCTTCAGCCCAGACTGCACTTTTTAGTAACTGTTCGTTTCGTGTCTCTGACTCAGACTATTTTGTTAAGTGCCACTTAAATTTGAAAAATGCCTGTGCTCCTAAGAAGTGTCCTTACGTAAGCTGAGACGTGTGGGATGTGGGGTGTGGGGAGGAAGGTGGTTTGTGTTGGTTATGAGGGAGCTGAGAACTGTTTTTCTCTGACCCCATACATAAGAAAAGAGAAGGAAAAACAGATTTTTGTATCTTACTTCACCCCCATTCTCCCCCTTTCTCTTCTAGCACTCTGAGTCATGAGAAGCTGAGTACCCTAGCCTGCCCCTCTTATTGAACCCCGACTATAGCAGATGCCTTCCGTGGCCCCAGGCTGTCGTACCGAGGGGGGGAAGAGTCACTCAGCATCTGTTAGGATCAAACTGTGTCACAGTCCCCACCAACACACATGGCCAAGCCCTGCTCAGCACCTCGGGGTGACAGGGTTGAAGAAGAGTGCGTTCCTTTAAAGAGGACCATTAGGGTACTTCATTCAGTGTTAGCGGTGTCCCCATCCAAACGGGGGTGGGGCAAGGGGTCGGGGATCTAGATACATGGCTCGCACAGTCAGAGACACTGTGTATGTACAGCGCAGGACCATCATGTGGAATGGCATCATGTGGGCTCACAGGACCAGGCAGCTATCCTAGTTTGCTTTTCTGTTGCTGTGATTAAATACTTTGACCATAAGCAGATGAGGGGAAGAAAAGTCTGATACCGCGAGGTCATAGTCTTTCACAGAGAGTAGTTGAGGCAGAAACCACAGAGGAATGGCGCCTCCAGCCCGTGCTTAGCTAGCTTTCTTGCACGGCTCAGGCCTACCTGCCTAGTGAGGATGCCAGTAACAATGGGCCAAGTCCTCACACCCACATCAGTCAACCGTCACGACAGCCTCACAGACATGGCCAGAGGACTGTCTGATGGAGACAAGTCTTCCTGGGCAACTTCAGTTTGTGACAAGCTGACAATAAAAACTGAGTAGGGCATCGGTCCTCCCTAAGTCAAGGAAAGCCTTGGAAGCAAACTTGTCTACCCCGTGACCTTAGCCTCCAGCCTCCAGCCTCCAGCCTCCAGCCTCCAGCCTCCAGCTCTGGATCCCAGTTGCCTAAGCTATACTTTATCATAGCAGCCTAGAAAACTAGTAGAGCATCCTCGGTCAGTTGTTGGTGCTTTCCCAGCATTCCTCCACAGGCAAAGAGGATAAAGGAACACGTGTTCACTGGGACGTGGGCAGGTGGCCCTGGCTGCCAGTTCTAAAGGCCTGTTTCCTGGCTTTCTTTACACAACGGAGGCATGAAGGAGACATTTTTGTGTGCACTGGGAAATGCACTGCATGTACTACCACATGCGTGTGGGACTCAGAGGACAACGTGTGCGAGTTAGTCGGTGCTCTCCTTCCATCACATAGGGCCCAGGGGGCAACCTCAGGTCATTAGGCTTGGGAGCAAGCGGCATGTAGCCATCTTGCTGGACCTCAGGGAGAGAGACCTGTGTGGATGTCAAAGTTGAATATAGAATCAGGGCAGCTGTAGTCAGAGTTCAGAGACATGTAGGAACACCGTTGAGGAAGATGCGGGCTGAGACCAGTTGCCTCAAACAAGGGCGATGACGTGGTGCGTTTTGGTGAGGGAAGAAGCCAACATTCTAAGGGACTTTTGCGTTCCGAAATCACAACCTCGCACCTCTCTGTCTGTCAGGGCTGAGCTCACCCTCTTCCCTCTGCTGTGTGGATTCTCCATCTCTTTGATGTTATTGCATTGTCTCAGGCATTTCAGACAAGAGAATTCTCTAAATCCCCCCCCCCCCCAAAAAATTGTGTTAAATCCTAAGAGACCTAGCTCTGTTGGGTTAGTGACTCTATATCCTTCGTTTTTAGCCTGTGTCTCCCTTTTGTTCACTGGGGCAGCTACTGCTCCCCCCTCCCAGGGATCTGTCTTGGGGGCAAGTGTATGGCTTGAAGTTGTAGCAACAGAGAACGTCAGGAAGATCTCATTTCCCACTCACCTTGGCCTTGAGCAGTGAGGTAGCTCCTGAGTCCCTCACGGCCTCATCTGTAAAAATGGATACAGGGGCTGGAGAGACAGCTCTGTGGTTAAGGGCCTATAGTGTTGTTGCTGAGGGCTCAGTTCCCCACTTATGGGGTGCTGTTTGTAACTCAAGCTCCCAGAGGAATCCAACGCCTCTGGCCTCCATGGGCAATTGCACTCATGTGTGCACAGACACATATGTATACATATCATTTTAAAAAATATATGTGTAAACGCCTCTTTAAAATAGGAATAGTAGTGGTAACTCAGAGAAGAGTGTGAACGGTCATAAGAGCACATGGGCCGCACAGAGCACTCTCATCAGTCCCCGTGCTGGTCAAGGGCTCAACAGTGCTCGTCACTGGCTCTAAGTGGCGATAAGTGCAGTGATGATATTTTTAAATCACTGCTGTTACTAGCAAGTGGGTCAGTTGCTGGAGATGCCCCTTGAAGGATTGTTCTCCTCATAAGGGAGCATCTGCTTTCTTGTTCCAGCCATGAAGTGCTATCCGACTTAGGTCAGAGACGGACGGACTACAGAACCAGGCCTTGGCCCACTGAGTGACAAATGTTAGGCTCTCTCCGACTGTGAGATGTACAAAGAGATCTTGTTGCAGTGCACACTTTGGTCTGATGCAGGAAGGTGGGTTTGGGGCTGGGATTTTACATTTCCAGGAAGTTCCAGGTGAAAGCAGTGCTACTGTGTGTCCGGGTTTCAAGTCGCAGGGCCCTTGAGCACATGGAGAGCCGATTTGAATGCTACGCTCCGCTATTGTGAACCAATGATTGTTTTTTTTTTTTTTTTTTATCAATTTACATTAAAGGCCAGAAATTTTTCATCTTCAATATTTCTCTAAAACTTGCCAGGTTCTTGCTAATTTTCCACCCCTCGCCTCGCTGCCTAGTCTTTAAGCAATGTTTTAAAAAGAGTGCTGACTGGCGTTTCTGTGGCTGTCATGTGTATCAGAAACTGCTTACTAAATTCTTACTCTGTGTTCTAGTCTCATCGTGTTGCTGTGATAAAACACCGACCCGAAGCCGCTCTGGGTAGGAAAGGTTTATTTCAGTTTTCAATTCCAGACCATAACCTCACTGAAGGAAGTCCAGGCAGGAGGTCAAGGAGGAACTTGAAGGCGGGCGGGCTTGCTATTACTCACAGCACAGCTTCTGTCCAGGAAGGAGCTCACAGCTAGGCATAGCAGAGCTCCTGCAGGATGCTGACTCATGAGCAGTTTTTATAATCCAGGACCCATTGCCTAGGGATGGTACCCACAGTGGGCTGGACCTCTTACATCAATCAACAGTTGAAACAATCCCCTAGATATGCCCACAGGCTAGAGCACAGTCCTGGAGACCAACAGGAGGAAGTCTGAAATTGGGGACATTCTCTGAGTGGTGCTTGGGGCTGGACCCAATGCAGGCAGCTCAGCTGTGGTTGACTACATAACAAAACTTTAAGAAGGAGGCTTTGTAAAAATCCCAGGTTACAGAAAGCAGACGGATCCTGAGGAGGCCTCACAGCCTTTCCACTTGCTTCTATCCTAATTTAAGTGTAAACTAAAGTCTCATCAAACAAATATCATTTGCTGTTGACTTACATTAAACTGCAGAACATATTTTTTTCTTGTGCCAAGTCAGCAAGGCTCTATCTACCTCTGTCTCTAGCCTCATTGTCTAGTGCTTAAAAAAATTTTTTACGAGGCTAATAATAGTAGCAACTGCCACTACCATGGGATACACCAGGCTGCAGTGCATGATGGGTAGGATAGAAGCTGTGTCTGCCAGAGGCTTTGTACCTCATCACTTGGGAAGAGCACATACTTTGGTGCATGTTGCCCAGAGCCTGGGGCTAGGGAAACTTTGACCACTCAGTCTGGGAACCTGGCTCCATTCTCATTAGCAATCATTTGCCTTTTATTTCTTTTCTTTTTCCTTTTTTTTTTTTTTTTTTTTGGTAAAATGAATGGATTGGGGAAGGTGGGAATAATTTGGTGGGGTTTTGTTTGTTTGTTTGTTTGTTTTGTTTTTTGTTTTTTGAGACAAGGTTTCTCTGTGTAGCCTTGGCTGTCCTGAACTTGCTTTGTAAACCAGGCTGGCCTCAAACTCACAGCAATCCAGCTGCCTCTGCCTCACAAGTGCTGGGATTAAAGGCGTGTGCCACCACCACCAGGCAATTTGGTGTAATTTTTGAGCCCTTTCTTCAAAGCACAAGAGCTGAACCATCTCAGGCAGCTGCTGGGGCATCAGCCTCCAGAAGTTTATCTGGCAAGCATTGGCTTTAGTGGTAGAAAGCCTCTGGCTCCCTCCAGCCTAGCTTTGTGCTCTCGGGCGTGGGACAAGGTATCGTGTGACCACGGTTGCCAACAGTGGGTCAAGGTTATTAGGAACCTTAAAAATAGTCACAAGGCTGCTGCTTCATGTTGGCTTTTTTGAAAGGCTTAATGCAGGGTTTTCTGGGTTTGTTTGTTTGCTTTGTTTTGTTTTAACTTGTTTGTTTTGAAAATCTTTGTGGGGAAATGTGGGAGCTCATGGGAGGGAGCGGAGCGAAAAGATTATTTGGTATACCTTTCTGGATTTTGACTCCCTCTGCGAAGCTGTGGCTAACCCAGCTCCCTTTGGTGGGGTAAGGAAATGATGCTCTGGGAAGAGACAAAAATCTGAATGCAAACAGAGATAAGGCATGGAGAGTTCCCAACGTCAACAGGAAACGTCTCCGGAGTAATTAGTGTGCGTGAGACCATAAATAAAACAGCCCTCTCATTAGAGACTGGCTGCAAAGGCTTCCATTGTCAGCGAGTTGTTTAACAGATAGGCATAGTATTAAATGCAATAGTATTTATTAAATAGTATTAAATCCTCCAGCATATCCTGGAAGGCTGGCCTGGAACTGCTGGCTCGGGGTGGGGGGTAGGGGGTGAGGGTGGGGGGAGTGGGGGAGTGAGGGTGGGGGACATTTTTACTATTTTATAAATCACAAAACTTTCCCTTCTTATTAACTCCAAGAGCAACTATCAAAGAGAAGGTTCTGGAAACATAGTGACCAGTGCTGAAGGAAAGGTACAGAGAGATGTGGTGACATGGTAGCTTTTCCTTGGCCGGCATGTATCTCCAGGTGACTTTATTCTGTTCCCTGCCCATGAGATGGAAAGAAACTCCACCAAGCACAGCCCTCTGTGCACAGCGCCCCGGCACACCTGCACTCTCTGGGGAGGGAGGAGTGTTCTGCCATTGCTGTTGTCATGAGGCAAATGAAAATGTAATCCATCCACAAGGTATAAAACCCCACACTGCAGCAATTCATACTGATTTACTCAAGATTTGTCCATCTTATGTGAGACAAAGGCAGAATCTCATTGTTGGGCAGCAATGCATCTTCTCCTTATAACCTGCCCAGGCCTGGGATTGGAGCGTTCACTTAGGACAGAAGACACTGAAGAGAAGTACCTGTTGGTTTTTGCAGGAAACACAGAATGCTTTTATTTCTTTCTAACCATAAGAGCCAAGGCAGAACGATTGCTTCAAGGAGAGGACAGAGAGTCCAGTGCTGGGGCCTGCTGAGACGGTGAGCACATCATGTGACCACTGCCAAGGCATTCTGTGGGTAGTCTCTGAATACAAAGTCTGTGAAGTCCTTTACATGGGTAGCCTTGGCTGTCCTGGACTCACTTTGTAGACCAGGCTGGCCTCGAACTCACAGCGACCCGTCTGACTCTGCCTCCCGAGTGCTGGGGTTAAAGGTATGCGCCACCATGCTCGGCTTCTGTCAGTAGAACTTTATAGAGAAGCTTTGAGATGTGGGCATGGAGTCCTGTGATCATTATGTCTCACTGAGGCAGTGAGCAAGCCCTACAGACTCAAGTTCAAGTCTGTCCTCTTCTGCCTCAAAGCAGTGACTTTGGAAATAAAACTTTTTCTTGTAGGTTTGCCTTCTTCCTCTGTTAAGAGAACATTAACAATGGCCTTTACCTCATAAGACAAAGTCTCCGATTCTTACTGCCTGTGTCTAAACCTGGAATGACCTTGGGCAATTCTTTAGTTTTTTTTCTTGCCTCAGTTTTACACTGGAAATGATGATGGCCCCTGCTTCAAAGTGTTCTAAAGACAGGGTGGCTGGAGTGCTGGGTGTAGAGAGTGAGGCCAGCACGAACAAGGCTCTGGGTTCTATCCCCAACACAGGGAGGGGGGAGGGGGAGGGGGAGAGAGAGGGAAGGGAAGGGAGGGGGAAGGGAGGGGGAGGGTGAAGATCTTTACACAAGCCCTCAGCAAATGTAATTTCAGAATAAAACTGAAACAATTCAATAAGCAGTCTCTGGAGCAGAGATACATAGAAACACATAGAAGGAGCTAACGTCTTAGGAAAGTCCACAAAATGGATGGTCCAGTCTCAAAGCTGACTCCATGGGCTCTGCTCCAAAGTGGTGGGCAGACAACTGGGTCTAGTTTTGGAGAGAGAGATGCACGCACCACAGACCTGGTGTAGCTCCCTGTTGCGGTGTGGGGTAAATAAACTGTGTGGCCCTTTTAGCTCTCAGATCCCGTCTCTTTAGTCCTCTTTCTGTGCTCCGGCTGGGGCCTGTTGCCAGGGCTGAGGGCAGCGCATCATTAGGACACAGACTCATTTTTTTCTGTCTTTCTAGATAAGGTCCAGAAGGTTCTTCTTTCTTATTGACTATGACCTTTTAATAAATTTAGTTTTGTCTTTCATAGTGGAGCCATTTCTCTTATGAAATTCAATTTGTTTCAGGCTTCTTTCTGTTCTAGTGAGTCTAAAAGCTGAGGTGAGGGACCCTATGGATGCTTCATTACTGAGGCCCACTGTGTTTCACTCACAGCTCATCGTAATGTACATTCTGGCTGGCTACATCGTCTGTTCTGCATTTGCAAAGCCCCTCCAGGCCAAGTCCTCCAAAGCTGTCTGCTGTCAGGCTGGCTGTTTGCAGGGCAGGATAGCAGATCCCCAGGCCACACCTTGCTGCTGCACAGGCCCATCACAGCCGTTCCCATGGCAAAACCCAGTAGCAGCTGCACAGAAATGGGCTTCATACTTTCTGAGCTGCCTTGGGCAAGTCCCTAAATTCTTTTTGGCCTTTAAAGACTTTTCACCTTTCAAACTATAGTGTAAAGTTTCTCTCCCACCCCTCCCAGTGTGTTTTAGAATAGCACGCTTGAAACTGTGGTTAATAGTTATACAAGGCTTAGAGCTACTCCCGTCAAATAAATGTATGAAATGCTTCTTATCCTAGTCATCTCTTAGTTATGTGGTGTGCAGGTGTATTAATGTTAAACCTGGCTAAGAAGCCTGTTCAGCAATGTTGCATCCAGCATTTCTCAAAGGCAGGTGGGTTTGCCATTGAGAGCACACTGATGCGCGTGACAATCACTTTCTCAGGAACAGTCACAGGAGCGGGGTTTAGGATGCGCCTTGTCCTAACTTCAAAGGTGACCTGGTTCTATCTGGTCAGGGGCACCCAGATCCCTGCGTTTGTAATGTGCCACCATAGCCATTCAACTATGAAGGGGCTGTGTGTTTTAACAGTTTATTTGAGTCTAATAAAGTGCAGAGCAAATTATGACTGGTTAAACTGAGGTCACATGTAGGGAGGACAATCAGGGGAGAAGTGCTGTCCCGGTAATAAACTCTCAATATTGAGTGTTCTGTGTTCTCTGGTGCCCTGTTTACGAAAGGCAGCAAGCTGCACTGTTAGCCAGAATGACTTTAGCCCCAGAAGACAGAGAGGGACACTAGACTTCATTCCTTTCGTCACTTCCAGATTCTGTGTGTATGTGGGTGTGCATATGTGTGTTCTGTGTGTTTGTGTGTATGTGGGTGTTCACATGTGTGTTCTCTCTGTGTGTATATGCATGTGTGTTCTCTGTGTGTATGTGGGTGTGCACATGTGTGTTCTCTCTGTGTGTGTGGGTATGTACATGTGTGTTCTCTCTGTGTGTATGTGGGTGTGCACATGTGTGTTCTCTCTCTGTGTGTATGTGCACACATGTGTTCTCTCTCTGTGTATACACACATGTGTGCTTTCTGTGTGTATGTGCGTGTGCACATTGACTGGAGCCTCACCAAGTTGGCTAGGCTAGCTGGGCAATGCATACCAGGGCTGCTCCTGTGTCCACCTCCTGTGTCACCACCCGCACAGTCACAAGCACAGCACGACAACCAGCTTTCCATGTGGGTTCTCAGGGTGGAACCCGGGTCCTTGTGCTTGGGACTGAAGCCCCGCAGCTCCCCAACCACAGCCTCTCTTATCTTCCCACTTAAAATCATCTAGGAGCAGTAATTTGAGATTTAGGAGACTAGACTCCTTTGTTTTAACAGGAGGCCGTCAAGAATGAAGGACCGCAACTATGACAGACCTCTGTGGCGTTCAGATGGTAAGTGTCTTGAGAGACACTGACAATAACAAAATAAGGCATTAGGGCTGAAATTTGGAGTCACTATGGTGAGACTGCCAGGCAGCAGGTCCAATCAGATTTCCATCAGTGCAGCTGAGCCTTCTGGAACCACTGGCACACGATGTCCCTGCAGATGCCGAACACTTTTTATCAGTGAGCGATTCCATCACGGTCCTCTGTCTGGTGCCTGGGACTTCACCAAGTCAGGAGAACATTGTCAGAGGTCCTGAGTCCCAGGCGGTGACCCTGCACTAGGGAAGGGACAATGGAGGACCCATGAGTGTGGCTAGCCACCAGAGGCACTGTAGATAAATGGACAGGGAGGAGGAGGGACAACCCGAGTTTTGAGTTCATCAAACCTGTGTTTAGCTAACGAGCCTTTCTTCCCTCGGTGGGCGAACGCTGGCCGGGCTTTAAAGTAGGATCTCAGAATGGGAGCTGGTGGTCATTTCCCTGCTGGAGGAATTCGATGTTCTTGCGTCCCAACCAATCCCCTCTCTCCTAGGCCACCCACAGATCTGGTGCTGAGGGCATCTGTCTTAAGTGCCCTTTCCCATTTAGGCTGTGTCTCCATAACTTTCCAATATGCAATAAACCCCAGGCGCTCAGAAGTAACTGAGTAATCCAAGTCAGTCTCCAGTATTCCCAACCAGGCGTCAGAGAGATGCCTTTCCACAGAAAGTCATTGTTCTCAGGTATTCCTGACTAAGGGGGTGGGGCTTTCCACATAAGGTCACTACCCTGATAGAATATGGTTCTAAGTCGCGCCCACGTCAGTACTTTATCAGGGAGCAGTTTTCAGAGCCAAGATGAACAGCTGATAGAAAAAAGGTCTCTACAGTTATAGTATTTTTTTTTTTTAATCCTAGTATTTAAAAAAAAAAATAGTAAGAAAAGCCCATCTGGCTGAGATGGCAATTTGTCTGGGAAAAGGTGGATGCGGAAGTGTTGGTGGAGTGGAAAGAAGGGGCCGTCCTCTGCGCGTGTCGCCTCTCTGGGCTGTTGTGAAACGACAGTGACTGGAATCTGGACTCTGGAATGCATAGGTGGAGCAAAATCCTCGGAATGTTCTCGCCGCTGTGTCTTCCCAGTAGTTTCTCTGGCCAGCCCTGCTGCGGTCCAGTGAACTGCTAGGAGGGTTGGGAGAGAGCTCTGTCGGTGAGGAAGGTCCTAGAATGACACAGTAAACTCCCTGTTCTTCCTGGGCCAGCAGCATACCCACTGTACACACACATACACACACACACACACACACACACACACACACACACACACACACACACCTGAGTTGACTCAGCCCACAAACTCCTGGGAAGAGAGCCAGGCCCAGCCTAGCTTCTGAGGAGAGGACTCAACTCTTCTGTGTGACACCGCCAAGAAAGGCAAGGCTGAAACCAGAGCCTGGTACAGGTTGATGCCCAGAAATGACTGCAGTGGTGGACTCTCGCCACGTCTCTGAAGACTGCAAAGGTTTGACTGTTGTTTTGTAAACTTGGCATTTGTATGTCGAGGGAGAGACTGTGTCTTTCTTTAGTGAAAAGGAAAGATAGTCGGGCTCTTTCTGTTGGGTAAAGCCAATAGAATGGTTAGTTTAATGTTAACAGGTTAATCTATGTATTCTAAACACACACACACACACACACACACACACACACACACACACACACACACACACACACAAAATGCCTATCTCATGTCCCAACATTTCTGTAGATATTTAGTAATACTAGACAGGACTGTTGAATACAGGAGCACAGGAGGTATGGAAGCCGATCCGCTGGGCACTTTAAAGGCATCCCCCAGCGACAGCGGCCAAACACCTGTGACTGTGTTTCTGAGAGTTTTCTTTGAATTTGGATGCTGCCCCCGAGATATTTTCCCTGCAGCAGTGCCCTCGGAGAGCCTTCCTTTCCTGGTGAGGATGGCTTCGGGAATAAACTCATCCCCCATGGCTGTTGGCCAATACCACATCTACCAGACTGCCCCCAAAGGTTTCTTGATGTGGTCATCAAAACCCACGGGCTGTGGCCATCACTGCTGCTTCTTTTCACATAGACTCCTAAGGGTAAGATGACAGGGTTTATTTTGGTTTCGGGAGAGTAGAGAGTAGGTGATGCGCAGGAGGCAGACTGGCTTTGAGCCCACCCTTCTCCTCTTCCGCCTCTGAGTCGCAGCACCTCCGGTCAGCTTGGCATGGCTCAGCATTGTCATCATCCCAGGCTCCTGGAGGGCTGGGGTGCCTGGGTCTGCTGCACATGCACACGCTTGTCAGGAGCCGTGATGGCATTCCGGGTTGGCACATGGTAGAGGATGAATAATTCATGTGGCCTCTCATGCTTGCCTCTTTTTCCAGTAAAAGCAGTTTTCAACGCTCAGGGCTTAACAATCCAGTAATATGACCCTGTATTGGTTATTGATCCGCCATAGACAGTAACTGGAAAACGAAGGTTGACACTTGTTAGAATAGTAACTTTTAAAGTTGACAGTAGCCCTACGTGGGCCGTAAGCCAGAATCTCTCAACGTTTTCCTCCTCCTCCTTCTCCCCCCACATTGAATGATAAGATCACCTGATGTTTACTGAAGATTCTTTGGCACCCTCTAGTTCGCCTCGAAGACAGAATCTAAATTTTAATAAAAACATTATGTATACATAATCATTAGGATGTAGTGACATATGTTTTCTGGTTTAAAAAAAGCTGTAATTGTGTGCTTTTCCTAAGTGAAAGAAGACATAGCAATAAAGTTACAACATTTCAGAATTCCTATATGTCTATTTAAATACATAATATGGCATGATATATATGATATGATAATACAATGTGCTATTTTTAAATAAATTCAAAGTCTTTTGTTGTTGTTTGTACTACATAAAGAAAGAATTTTCATTTGGTTTCCAGAGCGTTAGGGTAAATTCCAGAAGAGATTCTAAGCAATTAGAATGAGCCGCAAATGGATGCTATTTTTAGAGGCTAAACCCGGAAAGAAAATCATTTTTTTTTTCTTTTGTTTTAATTGACTCCCTTGCTGCTCCCTGGCTTAAAGATAGCTGGAGTCTCCACTTGCTGCCAGCTGGAGTTTGAAGACAGTATCTCTAGAACTCAGTATTTAACTTGAACTCAGTCATAACTAGATTGGAATTTGGCAAATTATTTCAAGACTTAAAATCAGGCACTCTTTACATTTGGAATTAAAAAAAGGTCTCGTTGCTCTGTAATTAAAAGCTGTGCTGGATATAGGGACAATGGGCGATACATTTGTTGCTTCGAGTCTTTCTAGTCTTAAATTTACTATGTAGCCCAGCTTGACCTTGAACTCTCGGCTGCCTCTCTGCATCATGCTCCTGAGTGCTGCGATCACAGCACATGCTACTGTGCTAGGCTATAGCAATATATTTTTTTGATGAACTTTTTTTAAAATGAAGGGACACATTGAGTGGACACCGGTCTGGCCACTATTACACATCATCTCTTCCTATTAGTCGGTTCTGAGATGTTTTCAAACAAACCCGCTCACCCACTCAGCTGCCTCCTCCTACCAGCGTAGATCTCTCTGCCTGCCCCTTCTCCTAGGTACCTAGAGAGCGTTAGCTAGCTACTGAAGATTTTGGTGCAGTCATTTCTTCTCTTCAGAAAGAAAAGAAATGCATGAGCTAGCGTTTGCATATGATTAATAGTAATTTAGACATGTGAGCTATTCAGCCCTCTATTTTATATTTAAATGTGACTGCTGACTTGTGGGTCTCCATCATTTACATATACTTCAAGGCTGAGGTGAGAGCCGGGATAATCATCAGAAGATTGGCGCTTCCGGTGCCTTCTCGCTGTGTCACTCATTTCCACTAAGAGGGGAAGAGCACCCCTGTTTGTCTGTTAGGTTTCCTGGGAGGGAGATCTTGGGCGAGTTTTCCTGCTTTAAGAAGCATTCATAGCTCGTTCTGCGTGTGAGCTGGGCCCACGAACGTGGGTCGGTCAGAGCACAGCATTGCCAGGAGAGTGAGAGAATAAACACCAGGCAGGAGCACAGAGCACAGAGGTCCTGGGAAACAGCCACGCCAGGGCTCTGAGAGCCTCTGCCCAGATCTCATCGCCCACTCTGTGACAGCCACTCTCTCCCCTGGCTTGTGACTGCACCAAGCTTCCTCACAGACCTTAAGCTGACTGTGAGCTCGGCCTGTCCTTGCTTTAATGGCACTGTTCAGGGGAGCTGTGCCACATGCTGATGTGTGAATTAAAGTAATTGTCCAGGAGACGTGGACATCCGGTCTTGGTCAGCATGGCCCTGGAGCAACAAGCACCTCTTTATTGACTCTTTCAAAATGGCTTAAGGGGGTCTGTGTTTTCACACAAAAGATTGTGCTGCCCGCGTGACCACCCACTCAGGTCTCTTTCTTGGCTTCACCCAGGACTTTATTTGTTATTTGGTTTTTGTTTTTTTTTCCACTTTCAAGCTGCTCTCACCGTGATAGTCTCTAATTGGTAGTATCAATGGGTGGGGCTTCTCCCATGTGTCTGGCATAAGAAGTGTTTCTGAGCATCTCTTTGGAGGCTAGCGCCCCAAGCACCTCTCCACAGGCAGAGATGTGTGCTGGGTGTGCCTCAGAATGATGACTCTCAGAAGACCCACTGCACTGCCACCCGGCATGAGATGGCAGAGAAGGACATAAGTGTTGAGACAGAGGCCGTGCCTGCATGCCGTCATCCACAAAGTCTAGGATGGTCCCTGGAGAAGCTGGAGGGCATCTTGGTATTTGGGTGGCCCTGTTGGTCACCAGGGCCAGGTCCGCCTGTTGGCCACTTCCCTCCCTGACTTCACCATCTGCCTCTTGTCTTCAGGAGACACCCAGTGCCTGTCTCACTCCTAGGGTCCCAGACACTGAAGCCCCCATTTCTTTTGTTAATATGACTGCTCTTTGGTGAACATCAAATTTATTTATTTTTCCTGATATACATGTATAATACGAAGTTAAAGAGCGAGAGAAAGGATCTGTTGGACGCAGGGTACTGGTTAAGCACCCACCTCTAGAGGCAGATTTGGGGCAAATCACAGCTTTGACACCTAGGGCCATGTAACCTTGGGTGAGGTTCTTTGTTTGTTTTGTGTATGTTGGTATTTTACCTGAATTTCTGAGAGACTGGATCCCCTGAAACTAGGGTTACAGATAGTTGTGAGCTGCCATGTGGGCACTGGGAATCGAACTCGGGCCCTCTGGTTCTTTGGAAGAACAACCAGTGTTCTTAAGCGCTGAGCCATCTCCCCGGCAGAGCTTCTTAATTTACAAGGTTATTTTTATTTTTTGGTGGGGTGTATGTGTGTTTCATGTACATTCATGTACGTCTGAGCTGCCTGTGCACAGGAGGCCAGAGGTCAACACTGGGTGTCTTCTTCCTTGATTGCTTTCTACGTGGCTTTTGGGAACAGGTGTTCTCACTGATCCAGGAGCTCATGGACGGCTAGGCTGGCCAGCCAGTGAGCCCAGGGATCCACCTGCCTCTGCCTCCCACTCCCAAAGCTGAGGTTACTAATGCCTGCCTCGTCACCTGGCTTTGTTTTGTTTAATGTGGATACAAGGGATTCGAACTCAGATCCTTATGCTTACAGCACAGCGAACACTTTGCTGACAGAGCCATCTTCCTGGCATCAAGTTTCTTACTTTTTCCTTTTCTGGGGAGATGGGATGGGTGTTACCTCAGTTAGGGTTTCTGTTGCTCAGGGAGGAACAGAATTGGGTCAAGTCTACAAAAAGTTACTCAGCACAGGGGTTAAAGCTGTCCCATGTAGCCCAGGTTAGCCTTGAACCTTTTATGTCACTGAAGCTGACCCTGGACTCCGGATTCTTTTCCCACTCTGCTTCCCAAGAGTTGGAAATATAGTCATGTGACACCACAGCCAGCTTGAGTTTTTAATTTCTATAATCCTAAATTTCTACATCTGTAAAAATTATAGGTCACACAACTCCATGTTTTATAAGAGTATGAAAATTAAATTAGACTATCTATAAAACTCATGCCCCACCCAGAATAATGAGCAGTTGGCAATCATAGTCTATCTGGACATGCTGATTCTTTTAAGTTGGCTGTATTGTTGGCTAATCCACTGGAATTCTGCCTAGTTTGGTCACTTTTAGGTGTTATTTGTTTCATGTGACTCACACAAGAATGAACTTTGATTGTAAAAACATAGTGAGTGGGAGATGGAAGCTGCCCTGACTGACACCCATGCCCAGTGCTAACCCTGCCCTCAGCTATAGCCATGCACAGCCCGACATTTACAAACCGAACAGCAGCTTCTCCCAGGACAGGGAAGCAGGGGAGGTTCCTTGGCCTGGCTTCCTAAGATGATCACAAGTGAGTTTCTCTGTGTGGCCCTGGCTGTCCTAAAACTTGTTCTGTAGACCAGGCTGGCCTCGAACTCATAAAGATCGGCCTGCCTCTGCCTCCCAAGTGCTGGGATTATAGGCGTGCACCACTGCACCTGGCTAGTATGATGTTTCTTAATGAGGCTTTATTTTCATAGTTGAATGAGTTGGTAATCTACTAAAATGCCTAACTATTCGTCATTTGGAGTCTACGCTTTACCTGTCAAGACCCAGACTCTGAGATTTCACGGCTTGCTGGGTCTAAGTCGCTGTTACTACTGCTTCACTACCACAGACCGCCTTTCCCTTCTGGTTTCCCGTTTTATTAAATGACCCTTTAAAAATAAAAAAGGATTTTAAGAAAGTGGAGCCAGCAGGATGCCCCAGAGGGTAAAGGAGCTTCTACCAAGCCAAAGACCTGAGTTCCTTCCCAGAACCCTCAGCATAGAAGGAAAGAACCAACTTCTGGAAGATGTCCTCTGACCTGTGGCATGTACACACACACATACACACACTTTAGAAAATAAGAACATTGTTCATTTGGAATCCTCAGTGAGTGCAGACTGAGTAGTTACATAAACACAGTTCAGAAGCTTGAGCCCACCCGCCATCGTCCCCCCGCTGCCTGGATCGGGCTCTCCAGCGGGGAGGATCTGGGTCCAGTGACTTCCCTGACTGCCAGTGGCTTCTTGCATAACCCTCCACATGTAACGAAACTACAGAATGAAGAAAAGTCAAAGTCAAGTAGGATTGGAAAGCTGACTTCCAAACTGGGCAGTTTCTTTCTTTCTTTCCTTTTGTTTTTGTTTTTTGTTTGTTTGTTTGTTTTTCTTTTGCTTTGTTTTTTTGTTTATGGAGACAGGGTTTCTCTGTGCAGCAGCACTAGCTGTCCTGGAACTCACTCTGTAGACCAGGCTGGCCTCGAACTTACAGAGATCTGCCTGCCTCTGCGTCCCGAGTGCTGGGACTAACGGCGTGCGCCACCACGGCTCGGCTTTCCTAAGCTTGTCTTTTCTCTCCTTATTACAGTGGTCTCTTTTGATATATGAAATGTGATTTAAAAAAACTTAGAGTGCCATTTCTAGATTTCACATTTGCTTAGAAGTTGTTGAGTATAAAAGTATAAAAGAAGATCCCAGCATTCTCACGGCGTGTCAGTATCTGACATCTGCAGGGAGAAAATAAGAAAAAAACACACAGCCACTCACACATTCTCTTCATCAGAAGCAGGTTTCATGGAGCCCAGGCTGCTCTCACACTCATTGTGCAGCCAAGGGTGGCCTTGGCCATCTCGCCCTCCTGCCTCCACCCCACACGCCCCGGGGATTGCAGCTGGGCACTATCAAGCCTGCTCTACTGGATAGGCCCAGGTGGCATTAAAGTGAAGACTCAGTGGGTCAAGTCCTATGCCAAGTTAGTCTGAAACACTTTAATTTTTGGTTCAAAGGGGTGTGGGTGGAAAACATTTTAACTCTCAAGGAACTTTATAACCAAACTCAAAGAAATGCTGCACAGATGAGACCAACAAATAGGAATACATGGGTCAAAGTCTAAGAAACACAAGCTCCAAACACCTGCATGATTAACCTAAAGTAGACTTTGTAAAGGGCACAGTGGTAAATATTTTGGCTTTTGTGAGGTTGCTGGTGCAACTCTATAAGTTGGAGTCTAACAAAAAGGCAGCCACAGATAGCACACAAACAAATGGACATTGATATATTTCAATAAAAGTATTTATAAAGCAATGAACATTTCTTTACAGACCACTGGCCTGGACTGTTGAAAGAAATAAGAACAAGCAAGCCATGGGATATATCTTGAAATGGAAAATATGGCTTTTCATGCAGTAAAGATTTGTTTTGTTTGACAAGATATGTTTTAGAAATGAAGACAGGAAAAAAATTGTATTGGTCACTCGTTATATAAATTTTCCATCAAATTAGTGCACCTTAGGCAGGATGAGAACTAAACTCCACAAGTGTGTCTAGCTACATAGGACAGCTACGCTGAAAAGCTGCTTGAAAACACGTTTATCATGAATGCTAATGGTTTTGCTTAGCTGAAGAATGAGAAAGTAGAATTAGAGAGAAATGAAAAAAACCCACCTAATTAATGTGATTTGATTTTATGCCACTTTAAAATTTTTATCTGGCTGGTGTGACCTAGATTCACATAAAGGAACTAAGCAGGTCTCCTGGGGTGTCATTTCTCTAATAATCAGAAAACAATGTGCAGAATGCAAGTGGGTGTTTTCCTGCCTCATTTGTCTTTCATACAGATTTTACATTACAGGTGTCACAGGTTAGAGAGTCTAAAGCCTGGGATGGGGTTGTTGTTTTGTTTTGGGGTAAAAACATCTCTGACACGTGTTTACTCAGTTGCTGCCTGCGTGGAGCCCGTAGGCTGTGGCCTGGCAGGTTTCTGTGGAATAAGTGCAGATACGGAAGAGTCCAGAGTAGTGTGGGGAGCTGAGAAGGAAGGATGCAGTCAGTGAAGGACCCCACTTCTATTAAAGCTTTACCACAGCTTAATACTGCCCAGGACTTATTTTCCAGGTCTGTCTGTTCCCTCCTTGCATTCATCCATCCATCTGTCTGTCTATCTATCTATCTATCTATCTATCTATCTATCTATCTATCTATCTATCATCTATATATCATCTGTCTATCTTCTATCTACTATCTATCATCTGTCTGTCTGTCTGTCTGTCTGTCTATCTGTCTGTCTAACTTTGGAGCTTCTCTACCTCCCTGATCTCTTTCCTTTTCCCTCCATCCCTCCATTGTTTTCTAACTCTTCCTGGTATCAATGTTCAAATACACATGTGAAAAAAATCATTTAAAGATCTAAGCTATTTTGTTGCTTTCATTTCACTATTGTCTCTGGGCTCCCGTCTATGCCAGTCCCTGGGTGAGGAGCTGGCCTACAGCAGGGAAACCACAGCCATGATTCTTCTATCCATGGAGGCATCCGTAACCAAGGCACACGCTTCACCAGCGAGTGTCCAAATGGGCAAGAAGCACTGAGAAGTCTGGATGTTCCTAACCCTCAAAGGCCTCTGGGAACTGCCACTGTACATCAGTCAGAAGGCTACAGTGAAAAGGGCTGACAGTGTTAGGTACCAGAAACTACACAGAGAGGCCGAGTGTATACAGCCAACAAATGGCTTGGGAGAGTAACTCGCAGTGCCACCAAAAGGAGATGTAGATGCGTACATACACATGTATGTACATAATCCATAGCATGGATGACCATTGAGAAAATGTGCAATAATATTATTCATGGCATATTTATTCATAGTAGCACAAAACTATAAAAACTCCCAAATTCTCCCAGACAGAACAATGGCCACATGATTATGGTATATTGTTTCCATGAAATATCACTCCAAAATGAAAATATACAATATCTTATATGCAATATGTAAGAGCCACGCAGGCATTATGTTGAGCAAAAGGAGCCCAACAGAGAGGCGCTTTGCCATGAGCCCTGGTGGAAGTCGAGTCCCCAGCTCTCTCACCAAGCATGATGGAGTGTGGGCTGCAATATGTGGGCTGCAATATGGTGGACGAACACCAAGGGCACCTTCGTGGGTGTTAGACACCTATGAAACTTGGCTGTGGCAGTGCAAATGTGAAGATTCACCGAGATGTCTGCTTGAATGTTGTGGTCTGCAGAGTAGATAAGAAAGATTTCGATAAAATCTTACCATTGCATGTGAAGTAGATCTGAGGACCACCAAAGAATGCTTGAAAGTCTAAGTTGGAGGTTATGTGTGTGATCTGAACTCCGTTGAAAATCCAGAGAATCTTTCTGCTTCTGGGTTAACTCACTCATTATCATCATTTCTGGTTCAGTCCATTTGTCCACAAATATCGGGAATTCCTTGTTTTTCATAGCTGAGTAGTATTCCATAGTGTAAACTATTGGAGGATCAGGGGGTAAACTATTGGAGGAGCTGGGGGTGAACTATTGGAGGATCAGGGGGTAAACTATTGGAGGATCAG
>OU015757.1:74560461-74576433 GCA_907169655.1 Acomys percivali | reverse complement strand
GGTAAACTATTGGAGGATCAGGGGGTGAACTATTGGAGGATCAGGGGGTGAACTATTGGAGGATCAGGGAGTGAACTATTGGAGGATCGGGGGTGAACTATTGGAGGATCAGGGGGTGAACTATTGGAGGATCAGGGTTGGCATCAAGGGAGGGTGTGGATAAACACAGACATCATAAATGACTCATAAGCCTTAGACTATGGGCCCAAACATCATTGGTATGACTTTCTATTCCCTGTAATCTGTGGTCCTAAGTATGATAACTTTCACTAAAACCCTAACACAATGATCTCCTAAGCCATTGATGATTTTTATTCTTTTTGTAGTTGTTGAGACAACTATGTAGCTGGAACTGTGTAGGTCAGGCTGGTCTTGAACTCCCAGAGATCTACCTGCATCTAATCCCCAAGTTCCGGGACTAAAGGCATATGCCAACACCTGTGTAGCTGCCACGCGCATTCTTAAAAGCTCTTTTCCTAGCCCTTTACACTTCTAGGCATTCCCATCTGCTTCATTTTCTATTTTGAGTTGGGGCTTCTTTTCCGTTGCTCCGTATGCCAATGAGAAATTAAAGATGAATTGTGCCAAGCCTAATATATAGATATATATGAGAAAAAAAGCCTCAACTACACACACACACACACACACACACACACACACACACACACACACAGAGAGAGAGAGAGAGAGAGAGAGAGAGAGAGAGAGAGAGAGAGAGAGAGAGAGAGGAATCCATGAATCCGTTTGTTCTGTTGAGGAGACCCTCCATTCACTTGCTCATGGCGCAGGAAACTCTTGTCTGCTTTTCTTGCAGACTTGTCATGCTGGAAGCCTTTAAGGGGATGGTTTGCATTGGAAGTGAAAAACAACATAAGAACAGGCCTATTCAGTGCCTATTGCGGGGCCTCAGGCAAACAAGTGTCCCCCGGGTGTGGCCTAAACTACCCGCTGCCACCTCTGGATTTTTTCTGATGGGTGCACATTTAGAATTGCGAAGTGAAAGACTAGTAAACTTTAAGCCACTCTATCTGAATCTGTTCTCAGAAAAATCTTTGTCCATTAAAAATTTGTTTAATTAGATGAGTTTAATTAGTTCATTTGCATAATCTTTGTGACAGCCAAGGGGTAAACTGAAACCCCACTTCTCCCCACCCCTCCCTTTTTTTTTTTTTTTTTCATTTTTCTTTTTTGACAGCCTCTCCTTCTCTTGACAGGGTAAGGAATAGCGTTATGCAGTGTGACTGGAAAGTGTAGTCAAAAAAATGTACGTATCCTCACCTCCAGTGTCAGGAGAGACTGCGGAGCAGGACCATTTAGTCAGGGCCGCGCGCTGACAGGCTCTAGTGTTTTCAGTGCAGATGATGCTTTGAGCAACTTTAAGCTGTATACACATTTTTACTCCTTTTCCTCTCAAGGCAATTTACACAAAGTAGTCATTTAAATGTCCAGGACTCAGAATGTTTGTGTTTTCTCCCCAGCCCAGGAGAAGATTAAAAACCTGGACGAGCACATTGGTGCCTTCTGGGTTCATAGTTCAGTGTTTGTGTCTCATGGCCCTGTGGCTCCAGCCCCAACGTCTGGGTGGAGGATGCTTCTGCCGCCATCCTCCTCCATCCTCCTCTCTCCTGAGGTCACTCAGGGCCTCAGCTGTCTTCTAGACTCCACTGGCTCTGGGCACATTCTGATGACATCACGAGCCCAGTGTTTTGTCTGACACGAGCTCATTGTCGTCCCTTTCCAACAAAACGTGTTCTCTTTTCTTAGTCTACTTCTTGGGGTCTCTCAGGCGGTAAGCTTGGGGGTTCTCTGTGTCACTATTGTGAAGACGTACTTCCACTTTAGGAGGCCTTTGTGACCCTTTGAGTGTTGGGGTCACCTTCTCTCTACACTGCCCGTTCCTGGCATGGCTGAGTACATGAGACTGTGCAAGGGAGAAATGTCTGTTTCGGTATTGTGTTTCACAACCTCTCCTTTGACAACTTGTCTCAATGTTGTCCTTGGCCATCAAGCCACCTCTTTTCTTCTTGCTGCCTCAGCCTATGCTGTGTGCTCCTCCCATAGGTGACACTTTCCCGTTTCCAGTTTCCTTTTGGAGTCAGTATTTGCAGACACTGCCCCAAACTCGGCCCCTTCTAGTTTGTCATGGTTGGAAACTCAACTATCGCTCAATACCATCTACCAGGAAGCACCCTAAATTGTGCTCTGCTCCTCACACCAAGACACGCTTGTTTGTGTTTCCAAAAACGAGTGTTTGTTGTGGGTTAGGCATCTTGATTATTATTTATAGCAAGGCAGAGAGAAGCTATGAGTTTCCACTGGTTTCCATACATGTTAGGGTAAACCTAGTGGGGAAATAAGATGGCTATCAAGATCATTCTGAGTTGAAGAAGCTATAGACACGAGGGCACGTACTGGATGTATCTATGGAATGTACAAAAAGAGACAGAAACTATAACAGTGGTTATCTCTGATATGTGGACCAGTTACTCTGGGAGTGGTTCTGTCCTGCGACAGAAGATGGAGGTTATATGATGAGTGAATTTGCTCAAACACATACTGAATCATACATTTAAGATCTATGCTTTTTACTTAATGTATCAACTTATGAAAAACAGCAAAATCAATTTATACTGAAACATTTTTGGAATAAAAAGCATAGTCGTATCCTATCAGCAGCCAAAGAGGAAAGCATATGGGTAGCTCTAAACGCAGGAAGACGGCGCGGGAAGACACACTCTGTACTCGTGACCAAAGTGTTCCTACTCACGCTCAGTCACTTGGCAGTATAGGACATGATCCACAAGAGAGTAAAGTCTGATTTCAGATATGAACATATGGATCTTTAAAGCGTAACCTCCCTAAGTTTCTAAAAATCTTATGCCCTGAAATTTGTAGTCTTAAAATACTTGCATTCACCCACTACCTGAAATAAATCATAACTGTTCGCTTTAAGCTTGGCGTGAGGGGACAACCACTACTTCCTTCCCAGGGTGGAAGCCTCCACATGCAGGCCTGTGGCTGTGTCATTGGGAGGTGAAGATGTGGGCAGTTTCGTTTTTATTCATTAGTTGAAAATGTTAGGTGAGTTGATGCCACTATGTGAATATTCCATTGTAAAATAGCAGCAGTTGCCTGGACCTGCACACTTTCTTCTATCAAATGAGGATGTAATTACTTTATACTTATCTACCACTCACAGTTATCCCAGGGTCCATCTGCTGCTTCTCATCAAGTGTCTATTGTCATCTCACCCCTTAGATATTTTTCTTTGTAATGTGTGGACCAACCTTTGTGGAGTATCTCTGTCCCCCAGGAACGATGGGGCTTTAGTTGACACACAGAGATACTATCATTATATCCTCTTTACAGATGAGGCAGCCAAGACTTGGGAAGTCAAGAAATTGGGCTGAGGAGATGGCTCAGGGCAGAAAAGCACTGGCTGTGCATGCTTGAGGACCTGAGTTTGGCTCTCCAGAACTCACATAACTAAAGAAAGCTGGGTGTGGCCATGAGCTGTAACCCCGGCTCTGTGGCTGTCAAGGGTGGCAACAGGAGGATGGCCATGGATTGCTGGCTGCCAGCCTAGCTCCAGAACCAGTGAGAGGCCTTGCCTAAAAGGGATGATACAACGGGGAGTGAGAGAGCAGAACACCTGATGTCTTCCTTTGACCTTTGACCTCTGTTCACAAATGCGTATCTGTGTACATGTGCCCATACACCACACACACTCACAGACACAATAGATACATAGATGATAGATAGATAGATAGATAGATAGATAGATAGATAGATAGATAGAGATAGAGAGAGATAGATAATAGATGATGGATGGATGGATGATAGATACATACATACATAGATACATAGATGCATGGATAGATGGATGGATAGATAGATGGGTAGATGATGGATAGATAGATAGATAGATAGATAGATAGATAGATAGATAGATAGATGCTATTTACTTAAACAATAAAAAAATAAAGAAAGAACACACCTGAGGGTTACCCAGCAGAAGGAAACCCAGCTGATATTTGACCTGGAGTGCCCCACCCCCAGCTCCCCGGCAGTCTGAGAATACTGACCATGTTGTTTTCACTCTCAGTGTTTAAAGGTTTGTGCTTGCTTGTGGCTATTGGTGTTATGGTCAGTTTCTGTGTGATTTCTTTTGGTAGATTAATTCTTGGTCTCCAAATGCATAATTTAGCATTCCTCATAGTAAAAAATAAAGCATATAAATATATATATATTTATACCATATTTATATTAACTACACTCTAAGGCAGTGGTTCTCAACCTTCCTAATGCTGTGACCCTTTAATATAGTTCCTCATGTTGTGGTGACCCCGCCAGCCATAAAATTATTTTTATTGCTGCTCCTTCATAATTGTAATTTTGCTACTGTCATGAATTGTAATGTAAATATCTGTGTTTTCCGATGGTCCTAGGTGACCCTGTGGAAGGGTAGTCCGGCCCCACAGTATGTTCGTGGTACTGTGCCTATGCTGACGAATTCTCTTGCAACAGATTGTCCTGAGCTATTGCTCACTCAGTGACTTCGCCCTGCAGCATTTCTGTAGCAGAGACTGCCGATTTGGTATCCAATAAACTGTCCTTAGCAGATAAAGGATGCAGTCCGACTGCTGTTCAATCAGCTCCCGACTCCGGAAACCTCTCTATTGTTAGAGAAAGCATTGTCCATCTATAGCCACATATAAAACACTGTGTTCCAAAACCTGCTACAGCTGTGGACTTCAAACTAGCCAAAGACATCTTTTATTCCTATTAAAGCCTCTGGGAGTTGAGGTTATTTCCAAGCTGGGAATGCTAAGTAGAGGTGGGGTTTGGAGGGAATGGGTGTCCTTGGGGGAGCAGTTTTGTGGAGGCCTGGACAGAGTGCGGTCTCTCAGCTCACAGGGTCACTGCTGTGATTAACAAACTTGTGGTTTTAAAGTCCTTGGACAAAAGCAAGTGCTGAGTGAGGCTGCGAATAATAGATCCATGCAAAATGTGCTTGTGGACATGTGCCAATGGGTTTCTGGGAATTCCAGGCCACTCAGGAAGGAATGGCAGTGGGCAAACTTTACTGAGCTGTGGGGAGGCTGTGCATGTGTGGGTGGACAGTTTCCACCCAGGACCTTTCCTGGCCACCTGACCTGCTTCCCTCCCTGTCCTGAGAGCTGAATGGAGCTTCCTGCCGAGACCTTCTACTTGGACCACGCTCCTCTGCCCTCCTCTAAGTCCCTTTAATTTCTTAGTAAATTTGTCTTCAAAGACCAGCCAGGACGTCACATTCCCATGCTGTTTCAGCAGCGCCAGGCTGACACAAGCGTTCCTCTTGCACACTCACAAAATCCGGGCACATAACAACATGCCCCACTCGTCCCTGAGAGGGGAACCCATTTGCATATGTGTCATTGTTGGTGATGAAATATAAATATGCAAACTTGTCCATGTAAATGGGAAATACAAGTCTTTTCTGAGTTCATAAATCATTCTTTCCACCAGCTGGGTGTGGTGATATGTCCTCTCAACCCCACACTGGGAGGTAGAGGTTTTCTGTAATGGCCTCTGTCTATTGCAAAGGGAAGTTCCCTTTTATGTGGGCATAAGGATACATATTGAGGGTGTAGTTAGGGCTTACGCTGGCTTAGTAAAGCGGCACTTCAGGAACACTGGCCAGTTGGCTGGGTTTGCAGGACCAGGCATGATTTTACATCATATATTCTTATGATCATAACCTACAGGGAATTCTGCAAACTCAAAGTTTAAATGTAAAGATGACTAATCTCAAGGAAGGAACCAAGCAAGCATGAGGCATACTGTAACACTGTGGGGAAACAGTTATCTGGGACACTAGGAGCACAGGTGTGCTGTGATACTGTGGGGAAACAGTTACCTGGCACACTAGGGGTATGAGGTGTGCTGTCACACTGCGGGGAAACAGTTACCTAGGACACTAGGAACACAGGTATGCTGTGACACTATGGGAAAGCAGTTAGCTGGGACACTGGACATTTCCTAGTAAATCAACAGAGAACCCGAGGTCTGCCAGGATGAGTCAGGGCTTTTCAGTGTTGCGAGAGATGAATTATAAATACTTCCACAGGCCCATTGGAAATGCTTCCCTGTGCATTCTTCCTCCCGGGAGATCTGTGGAGGAGGGGAACCAGGGGCAGGCAGGCAGGGCAGCTGCTCAGGGTCAGCGCCTCTGCAGAGTGTGATGCTGGAGCTGCCGAGGTCTATGCCTGCCCATTTATCCTGCTTAGCAAGGACAGCCTGTCTCCTAATTACCCGGACAGCCTCCTATGGCCACAGCTGGTGGGGGCCCCTGGGTATGTGCCTGCCACTTAGTGCCTTCCAGGTCAGTGGTGCTTAGAGTCTCTGACCAAAAGGCTTGAAGCTATTTGCCTCACTGTGCCACAGAATGAGTCTGTCTCCTTCCTCTCTAACCAAAGCAGCCGACTGTGGTGTCAGTGTGATCCAAGCACTAGGTGCCCACATTTGACAGTGGCTCCTTGTGGGGTACCGTCAGACTCTTAATGCGTGCCCAGTGTGTGTGGAGCCTCTGGAAAGAGGGCGAGGGAAAACAGTTGCTTAGCAGCCAGCAGGAGAAGCTGACGGTTTAGAAGTCGCCCTGTGATGAGGTGATATGTGAACGTTGAGCAGAGCTGTTGCGTGCAGAAGGGGTGGGCATGTGTTTCCACCACACTGACTCTGGAGGCCTAACAGGAAGAGGAACAGGCTGCATTTTTTTAAGCTCAGGTGGATTTCCAGGAAGTCCTGATGGGAGGCAAGCCGAGGAATTTTTGCAAGCAAGGGAAGTGTACAGCAGAGAGTAAGGGTTGGAGTATGAAGTCCATTTGTCTGCAGCAGGCCTCACGGCACATGGCCCCCTGACTCTGTGGAAGAGATCCACAGAGAGCCTTGTAGACCACTGAGGCTCTAAGCCCTGGGGGTGCCTGTGTGCCCCTCTGAACACATCTTGTACCTGGCTACTTCTTGAAGGCATTCCAAGCCTGCCTCTCACTGCATTTAAAAACCTTGCCTATGGAGAATATTGTCAGAGGGTAATTTGAGACACTTGATGTCCGTTAAACTAATTATGCTTCTGCCCTCAGAGTACCTCAGTCTTGGATGCTCAGCAGATTTTATGTAGTATCTGAATTATTGATGGAGACGATACAGAAGAGGGGGCTTGGCTGCTTGCTCTCGTTTGGGCAGGTCTTGGGCGAGTGGTGTTACGGGAAGAGAGGCAGCTGCTCCCAGGGATGGACGAAGCCAGCCTTGCAGAGGAGACCTGCCCCGATGGAAGCCTCTGCCAGTATGCGCAGAAAATCACAGGCTGCTTCGGAGGGATAGGTAAGACCCCTAGGGGCTACGCTTTGAGGGAGATTGAGAAGGGAGATGAGAAAAAGACCAAGAAGCAGGAATGGCTGGCAGGAAGCAGGCATTAGCGATGAAGATGCTCTAGGGGTCTGATGGTGCCGTGTGTATACACGCTTCCTACCCAGTGTGCTCTGCTCAGCAGCGAAGAGTGTCCTGATGTTGTGAGCTCCTGTAATAGCTCGTGGAGGGTTTGCACAGGGCTTGCTGAGCTCCTTGGTCTGCTTACTTTTGCTTTAAAACCTTCTGGAAGGCAGCTAGCTCTATAGTCATTGAGGAAGCTGCAGGCCGCCTTCAGCCCATCTCCTTAGGAATCCAGGCTGCAGAGTCTCACTTGAAAATGGGCATTTGCTCTCTGAAGAAAGGGTCTCTTAGCAAGAAGCATGTGGGTCTTAGCGTATGAAAAAAAATCATAAAACCAAGGAAGTCCCCTGTGAGGAGGATTTGCTGTGCAGCTTGTCCTGTACCCGGCCAGCTGTTGTGTCTATAACATCTATCCCCCAGTACTGGACTGATCCAAACAGCTGGCTTGGAGACAGAGTCTGTGTCCTTGGCTAGTTGCTGAGCTACCCCAGTGCACAAAGGCAAAGCGCCTGGGACTCTCCCGGCTTACTTGAAGCTCTTGGTGAATTCCCTGCTGCTAGTTCCTATTTGCAGCTTACCAGGGGCGAGCTTCTGTGCCAGCAGGTGGACTTCCATCTGGTTGGTCACTCAGCAGCCAATCTTTGGATGTGGTGTAGACATTTGCAGTCATTGCTGGCTTTGTAATGAAGAACACTGCACTGCCTTTATTATTTTATGTTTTGAGGGCTATGTCTTCTTGTGCAACTGTCATTTGACATGGTCTGTGGCAGGAGGCTGCTTGGGTAGCAGTGAAAGAGCTGGGCCCACCGATGCTTCTTTGGGGTCCCCTCCCCGTGCTGTGCTTCCCAGGCCTGCTCTCAGGCAGACTGGAGATGTAGTCTCTGCTGGGAGCTGACTGTGAATCATGTGAGGAGAAGGAGGAGGTTATTTTAAAAGCAGAATTTAGCACACAGGGTTTCCTGGTCAGTGACTAGCCCCAGGTCTGAGCAGCCCATGTCTGACCTATGTTTTGCCTTTTGAAGAGGTCAGTTTCCTTGTGCTGCTGTGTGGTTAAACATCTTTATTTATGCATATGTATCGTGTGTGTGTGTGTGTGTGTGTGTGTGTGTGTGTGTGTGTATGCACATGGGTGCAGATGCTCACAGAGGCCAGGAAAGGTTTTCCAATCCCTTGGAGCTAGAAGCTCTCTCACATTGGTTCTGGGAACTGAAATCAAGACTTCAGCAAGGCAAGAAGTTTTCTTAACCACCGAGCCATCTCTCCAGCTCCGTGTACCTCCTTCAAAAGCAAGAAACGCCTACTGCTGTCATCAGCCACCTTTAAGACCCACATGGAGTTTACTCCCCACTCTTCCCTAACTTTTAACATGCACCAGACGTCTTACCTATAACCTGTAAGTCCACTACTCAAAGGTTGGCTGCTTTTTTTTTGTTTTGACAGTGTTACTCTGTGTAGCCTTGGCTGTCCTGTACTCTCTTTGTAGACCAGGCTGGCATCGAACTCACAGAGATCTGCCTGCCTCTGCCACCCAAGTGCTGGGATTAAAGGCGTGCACCACTATGGTCAGCTAAGTGTTGGCTTTTTATGCTATTGTAAAGATAATCTCCTCTTCTGCCATTCTGAAAGTAGGCCCGGGGACTTACTTATGCCAGGCAGTTATCAGACCACTGAGGGTTACTCCTAACCCAGCAACTGTTTCTTGAATTAAATGCATGGATCTGTAAGCTTGTCAAAACCTAGGGGCGGCCTGAGTGGTTACTGCTGATATAAATAGCAGCTGAGCACGGAGGCGGGGTTAATGCCCTGGAATTAGTTTCAGTGGATGATGTTTGATGAATTTAGAGACCAAGAAGGTAGAACGGATTTGTCCAAAAGTAGTCAAACTTAATTTTGGCCAAGAAGATACTGAATTTATATTTTTTAATTTAAATTAAAATTTTTTTATTTATTTATGTGTGTGTGTATGCACGTGCCGTGTGTGTGCCCTGTGTGTACAGGTGCCTGCAGAGGCTAGAAGAGGATGCTACAGGCAGCTGTGAGCTGCTTGACATGGGTGACACAGGTCCTCTAGAAGAGCAGCAGAGGCACACAAGTGCTGAGCTGTGTCCCCAGCCTTGTGGGCACGAGGTTTAGAGAGTCTGCACGTGTCCAAGTCTCTATTTCTGTGGTTTTTGTATGTGCCAGAGCCTGTGTAGAAGTGGCAGTACCATGTTTCTCTGTAGAGACACATGCATATTAACGAAAGGACCGTGTGGACACTCCTAAGCACGTAGCTGCTCGGGTCTCAGTGTATGTAGAGCAGAGCTGTAGGAATATGCACGCGTGTGCGCACAGGCCCACATACACATGCACATTCATACACACACACACACACCACAGGCGACACTAATAGTACAAAGCATCACACCCCACACGCAGTGTTTACCATACAGATACCAGAGCAGCGGTTCTCAACCTTCCTCACGCTGCTGCCCTTTAATACAGTTCCTCATGTTGTGGTGCCCCCGACAGCAAGATTATTTTTATGGCTACTTCACAACTGTAATCTTGCTGCCGTTCTGAACTGTGATACAAATATCTGTGTTGTCCAGCTGTCTTTCGGGGGCCACAACCCACAGGTTGAGAACCACTGCACTAGAAGGACCTAGCAGAGGCACAGTGTGTGCTGAGAGCTGTGCTCTGTACCCACTTTGGAATGTTGATGGGATGTCTTTCGTTACAAATCCCGAGGCTCAAGAAAGAGAATGCACGTGAGTTGTTCAGCAGCCTTGCAAGCTGTCATCAGAGCAAGATGTTGCAAGGAGTCTGTGTCTGTGGTGCATGAGGGTGGGGTGGGGGTCTGTGGGTAGGGGAGGGGTTGATACAGAGCTTAATTATGAAACTTCATGGGACTTTTGAAGTTTGACTCCACTGTCCCTAGCCCCACCGCGGGGTGGGGAGCCTCTGTGTCTGTCTAGCTCATCCATCCTACCCAGCTTCCCACCAGGCAGAACAAGTCCAGCAAATCTGAAGTCTCTGTTTCTTTTTTAACTTTTAAACTTTATTTTAAATTTATATATTCACTTTATATCCTCATTGTAGTCCTGTCTCTCCTCTCCTCCCAGTCCCTCTCTCCCACCCTCTTCCCCTACACCTCTCCCTTTGTCTTCAGAAAAGGGGATCCTCCCCCACCAACCCACCTCAACACATCAAGTCACATCACTAAGACAAGCTGGAGACTTGAGGCAGGGCAGGCTACCAGGAGGGCATGGGGATGTCTCTGGCTGAGCTTCCTAGCAGTAGGGGACGCAGAGACTGAGGGGGCTACCTTCTAGCCAGGCAGGACTTACAGTGATGGGAGGGGGACACCAATTCACCTACAAAACCTTCGACCCAAAATTTACACTGCCTACAAGATGTGCAGGGATAAAGATAGAGTAGAGACTGAGAGAATGTGCAACCAGTGCTGGCCCAACCCGCGGGATGCCTCTGGGTTTCTAATTCTGCTGCCAAATCCTGCACTAAGGACTAGGAACCGGGAAAGGGAAGCAAGGGCTTTCTTGCTCACTCCATCACCCACAACCTTTGTGGAAGGGCCTCCTAAGGTAAAAGGCAGATCAGCCACAGCTTAGGATTCAGCCCCAGCCACAGGCTTGCTGGGCTGTCTCAAGGAACTCTCTCAGCCTCTCTGTGATGCTCATCTGTCTTAAAGGATAGAATCAGTTGAGGCATCCATTGCTGGTCCTGGTTTGGAGAACTTTTAGAAATGGAAAATTCTGGGCTCCATCTACAAGACTGTCATGCAGCACTCTGAGCAGACCACCACACAACTTGTGTTTTTGAAAGGTCCGTAGACAGTCACAATGATTTCTGAGAAATGCTAGCTTTATCTTCGCAGAACCTCCTAGCTTTCAGTTCCATTTTATTTAAAGTGCACAGTGGCTTTTTGTTGTTTGTTTGTTTATTTGTTTGTTTGTTTTGAGACAGGGTTTCTCTGTTTAACAGTTCTTGTTGTCCTGGACTGGCTTTGTAGACCAGGCTGGCCTTGAACTCATAGAGATCTGCCTGCCTCTGCCTCCCCAAGTGCTGGGATTAAAGGCGTGTGCCACTATGCTCAGCTCACAGTGGTTTTAATGAAAAGAAAATTCTATAAGAATCCAGTAGCAACAATAGGGAAATCAGCATAGATTTATTCACTTTGACCTGTCACTATCATGTAGTTGTAGAATGTCACGCATTGTACTTAACCCTACAGTGCGGATGTCACAAAGCTCATCACCAGAGCTCCTTTCGTAAATCGCAGGCCAGTAGGGACCAACTAGGGTTGCCTTTGTGAGAACAGGAAGCTACTACCCACAGGGCAGTGCTGTCCCCTTCCTGTGCAGCTGCCTTAGCAGGACACCCACAGAACGACTCTGAGGCTGTTAAACACGTTGGCAACTAAATACAGCAGAGTTCGTGGCACCAGGGGAAATAATTCTTTAGAACACAGAAAGGAAATGATTGCTTACTGTGGCCTGGAGCTGGGTCTGTTGTTAATTAAATCCTGGGAGCTGTTGTTAAGCCCCCCCCAACCTCCCTCCCCGCCATGCCGGCCCCTTGAGATTCAAGATTCAAGATCTCCCTAGGATGGATTCGTAGATCGGATGTGGTGTCTCTGCCTTATTTAGACCTACGTTTAGCACTCTCACCAGATAACGTTGTAGACTCTAGAAATAGCTGCTGGATGGTTCTTTCCGTTGTTGCTGCAGGTGCAGTGTTAATTTTATTTTCAAGTAAGAATTCCTGTCTCACACTGCAGTTGTGAGTTCCTGGTAGTGGCTGTTTTCATACATAATCATCTGGCTGGAAATATGGCTAAGCTCCAGAGGGTAATCTTTTAAATCCGTCCCTCTTAATCTTCCTCGCTGGGCAGTGAGAAAAGAGACCTGGGGGCACCAGAGGAGCTGAGGCAGCTAGTGGGGAGCCCTGCTCCCACCTTGGTTTCATGTCCGTCACACCAAGATGCCTTCCTTCCTTGGTTTAAAGTGTCTGGGGAAATTGTGCAGCTCTGAGAAAAGCAAAGTTACATCATCTGAGAGAACGAGCCTCAGGGGGTCACACAGAAGGAGACTGATCATTGAGGACCTTCGTGGCCCCGAGACCTCATGCCCTGCTCACCAGGGGCGTGGCACAGTCACACACCTGTTCTATTTGTATTCTGCGGGCTGTGGCCCACCTGAGCTCAGGTTTAGCAGCTGTGATCCATCTGGTAAGTAACTGAATCCCCTCTGACTCTGGGTTGTGTTTTGTGATTGACACGGGTAATAAAGCGCCTCCTAGCCCACTGTTCTGGGCTGCGTGCTTCAAAGGAAACACTGTCCTTCATGTATAATGAACGATGCCGGAGCAGGAGAAATGAGGCCCTGGCAGAAAGACAGCCACGGATTTTAGTCTCTGGTTTTATGGTCTTTTTTTTTTTTTTTTTTTAAACAAACAGGTTTCTTTCAAAACATGGTTGGAGTAATTATCAGTAATGAGAAGTCTGATAACCAGGAGTACCTCTCCCCCCCGTGCTGCTCTCTCACACGGGTGCAACGCTGAAGTGCAAATTGCGTTGCTGCCTGGGAAAGGTTTGTCTAATGGAGTGTTTCAAAAGGGAAAAAAGTGTTCTCACAGTGAGAGAGCATGTTGAGACTCTTCTTTCTCAGGTGAATCTCATTATAATATAACTGTTCGTTCCAGCTGGGAAGGTGCGCAGAGAGATCTCAGGCTGGGCAGAGCGTCACTGATGTGGAGCAGCATGTGTGCGTGCGTGTGCGCGAGTGCGCGTGCAGGTACACATGCACCCTCACATGCAAGAGGAGGTCAGGGGTAACTTCCATATTGGTTTAGACAATGTCTCTTGATGCCCTGCAACTCAAAGAGTAGGTTCGGCTGAGTGGCCTGAGGGAGCTAACCTGTCCCTGTCCTTTTTCTCTGGCGTGCACACCCAGGCACCTCGATTTCTAAGTGGGCTCCAGGAACTGAACAGGTCCCAGGCGCTGGAAAGCAAGTACTTTATCAACGGAACTGTTACCCAAGCTTCAGTTGCTGGGTACCCAAAGCCTCAGCCTTTGACATTGTAGTGGTAGCTTTAGTGGCCTGGTGCTGATGCAGGTGCTCACAGCCTATCTAAACCAGTACGTAACTAAGGGCAGAGGCTGTTAGACACCATCCCTGAAGACACATGGAGCCGATTCAAGTGAGCATCTGCTTCCTAGTTCATGGACAGCCACAGACAAGGACAGGGTTGGAGGCAGTTTGTGGGGAGGGAGGACTCATCTATGCTAAGGTCTTCTGTTTTAATGCAATTAACTTTAACAGCTTTATTGAGCTGTTAAGCATACTGTATAATGTGCCTAAAGTAGGTGATTCAGTATGTTTTACTACGCTTCCAGACACACAACCCATCGCCACAATGAATTTTTACTGTTTTCATAGTCTAAATAAAATAACATAACTTGATATAGCTAGAACCTCTCCAAGCCAACTTGCCTAGCCCTACGCCTAGCCTCAAGAACTGACAATCTGTTTTCTACCTCTGTGCATCTCCCATGCTGGACTTGTATGCACATGGTGAGTGATAATCCTTTGTGTCTGGCCTCCTCCACTTAGCAGTGTTCAAGTTGTGGTAACTATTTCTTTATTCATTACTACGGCTAAAAATTATTTCACTGTATCCTCCGTGTGTTTGTTGTGCCTTCATTAGTTGAATAGTCAGGTTGTTTGAACCTTTTTAGCTAGTGTGACTGTCATTGCTGTGGGCAGTCTTGTACAAGTTTGTAAGGATCGTGCATTTTCTGTCTTCTTGGGCATGTGGACTAGGATGGAATTACAGGGTCACACAGCAACTCTACGTTTAGCCTTCCAATGAACTCCAACTCCACAAAGTGGCTGCTCCATCCTGCACCTTCATCTGCAACACAGGAAGATTCTGTTTTACACTGTGTGTGTGTGTGTGTGTATGTGTGCATGCACGTATGTGCATGCATGCGTGTGTGTGCATGCACGTGTGTGTGTATGTGTGCATGTACGTATGTGCATGCATGCGTGCGTGTGTGTGTGTGTGTGTGTGTGTGTGTGTGTATGTGTGTGTGTGTGTGTGTGCGCGCGCGCGCGCGCACGCGTGTGGAGGCCAGTGGTCAGTCTACAGTGTCTACAGGCAATGTTCAGTTATCTTTTGAGACAAGGTCTCTCACTGGGACTTAGCTCACTGCTTAGGCTCAGCCGGCTCGCGCACGCCCCAGGGACCTGACTGTTTCCACCTCCCCAGTGCTGGGGTTCCAGGAGCATGCTACCATGCCTGTGTTTTATGTTGATTGCTGAGAACTGAACTCAAGTCCTCATGCTTGGGCAGCGAGCACTTTACCAACTGAGCCATCTCCTCAAGCCCTATTGTCTCATATTTAAGAGCCAGACACTATCTTGAGGATGAAGTGCTCTCTTATTGTGACCATGCTGAGCTCTGACTGGGATGGAGGTAGGCCTGTAGAGAAGAACAGCATTAAGTTAGGACAAGGTACAGACTCTCACAGTGCCCAGCCCTCCAACAATCTTGGCTTCACTTCTCTGGACTCATCTCTTTTAAGGAGGCAAGATGGAGGAACTATGGCTCCCACCCCTACTTTGTTTATAAGCTATCCTAGAAAGATGGTCCAGAACCCACTGGCCCTGCCTCTTGCAGTAGGCACCGCCTCAGATATTGGTTTCTCATCTGGTAGATGCCAAAATCACTGTTTGACCACCCAAAAGCTTTATTCTACAAGCGGGGCTGAGAACAGAACACAGATTTTTGCTGGAGTTCATCCTCCATAGCCGATGCCTTGGTGCTTCTACTGAAAGGTGCTTAAGCTTTTGGGGTGACTCGCTGGTGCTCTTCAAGGAGATAAAATCCCTCAGGCAGTGGAGTCAGGGTGTCCCCAGAAAACAAGTGATGACACAGCATCAAGCAGCCCGGGTTAGGGTTAGCGGGAGCCTTCTGTTAATATCCACATCCCAGTAGAGATGGGTGACAAGTTTTGGAGATGGCGGAAAGCTGTGGTGTTGGGTTGGGACACCCCAGAATCTGGTGTCAGCTCTTCTCACTAAATTTGTTACTTCAAGGAGTTAATCCAAGTCAGAGCTTCCCTGTTAGTAAAGTCTGTAGAAGACTGTCGTCTTGTGCGACTGTCTCACATGTAACCCTGCACAGGTTTACTTTGTGGCGGTCCCTGTATAAACAAGCTGAGTCACCCCAAAATGTATGTCAGTTGCCCATGAGGAAGGCAAAGCACAGTGGCTTGGGGTGTGGTTGCTTATCATGCTTCTCTTCTGGAATAAAGCCATCCCGGGTCCTCCCCATTCTGAAACCCCACGGGCAGGACTCCTGGACTCCATTCCTCAGGGTCTGGTCAGCCATGCAGAGCACAGAAACGGTATTAGTGACCACCAATGTCAGAGGACTCGATTCCTTAGGGTCTGGTCAGCCATGCAGGGCACAGAAACGGTATTAGTGACTACCAA
>OU015757.1:74546884-74560451 GCA_907169655.1 Acomys percivali | reverse complement strand
GTCTGGTCAGCCATGCAGGGCACAGAAACGGTATTAGTGACTACCAATGTCAGAGGACTCGATTCCTTAGGGTCTGGTCAGCCATGCAGGGCACAGAAACGGTATTAGTGACCACCAGTGTCAGAGCAAATACAAAGAGGAGGCTGGGAAGCTCCACCCAGAGGCACTGTCAGCTGGCCCCAGCTGGTCCTGGAGCCAGACGGGAGTTACCTACATCGGAAGCTTCAGGGCAGGGCCCCCCCCCCCCGCCCCAGGTCTAATGACCAAGTCTGTGAGGACTCAATGATAACGTGTATGTCAGAGTGTTTGGTTTGGGGGCACATACAGGGATCCAGTAAACTTCGTCTGCAATACCAATAACAGTTTACCTTAGGAATTATTTTGAATTAGGACTGGTGGAACAAGCCTGTAACCCCAGTGCTTAGGAGGAGGAGTTAAGAGGACTGTGTGTTTGAGGCCAACTTTGCTGCATAGTGAGTTCAAGGCTAGCCTGGCTATGTATGGACATTTGGTCTCAAAACAAAACAAAATAAAAAACTAGAGAAGCCAAAACAGAAGCTATTTTGGTGCCACCTTCTACGGCTGTGCAGCAACAGAAGTGGAAACCTGGCATTGGTTCGTGTTGCTCGGCCCGGCACTGTGAGTGAGTCACAGGAAGTGGGGTTCCCAGGAAGCCACTGTGTGCTTGGAGCATCCGGGAGGGACAGGTGCTCTGAGTAGGTCCTCCCTCCAGCACTCCTGTGACTTCCTATGCTAATGAAGCTCAGAGTGCTCAGGAGCAGTTCCTGGCAGGGGACACGGGGACATTTGGTCCTCCTGAAGCTGCCAGAAACAGCTCAAGATGCAATAAGGCAGCTTCCTATTGCTGTCTGGTGACAGCCCCTGCTTGAGCCCGGAGCTCTGTGCCCATCATGCTGTCCCCACATGCAGCTGTCCAGCCCTCCTTTGTGCTCAGAACAACCCTCGGAAGCTGGCGGGGAAGGGACAGGAAAGAAATGAGTAAGAGGCGAGGACCCGGGGGACACAATTGCACAGTAAGCAAGAAGCTTCTGCCTGTGGCTCCGGCTCTGCCCGAGATGGTGCAGGGAGGAAAGGAACCTGTTCTGCAGGACCATCTGCTGCTCACTGGGAGGTTATGCTTAGCGTTGCTATAGCCGTTGGCTTTTAATTTTCCACTTAGTATGTACAATAAGTTCACAAACCCAGTACTACTACTTTTAAAATATTTGATAATTCTGTGCGTGTATACAATGTACTGTGACCACGCCCATCCTTGTTTCTCCCTCCAACTCCTCCCCGCCCCCCTCACCTGAGTGGAAGAGCCAGGTTTGGACCCCAGTCAGCCTGACATCTTATTCCGTGTTCCTTCCGTGGTGCTATGTTGCCTCTGGCCTCTCAGTATAGTGCAAACGGGTTATTCTCCAGGTCCGCAAGCCACCGGCATACCCGGCGATTGTAAGTAACTCACGAAACAGGTACTTATGCCAGAAAAATAAGCAAACATAAAAACTGGGCATTTTAAAATGGGGATTCCCCCACCCCCATGCTACTGTAGGAAATTCGAGTGTGCTTTTGAATCTGACATTTGTTGTCCATGTGGGCTCTGGGAAAGCTTAGTTAGGCCAATTACCTTCTTGACAAGCAAACAATAAGAGCCTGGTGATCTTATCCAAAGTCCTAAGGACCCTGAGAGAGGGTTCAACTATTGTCCTCAGTTGGGTACAAATCTCAGAGCAGAATGCTCTGGGCTGGAGACTGGGAACAGTGTAGCCTTGGTCATTTTCTCCTCAAGGCCACTGAGATAGAAAGGGAGACTTTCCCACTGAGAGGACCTGCTGGGACTGCCTTGCTATGCTTAGCACCCCCCAGGGGTGTCTTCTCCTGGTACTCAGATGCCACATAACTGTGAGAACCTCCTGTGTGTGTGTATGCATGTGCACATGTGTGTGCATGTATGTTTGTGCATATGTTTATGTGTGTGTACAGGTATGTATTATGTGTATGTCTGTGTGCACATATGTGAGTATATGTGTGTTCATGTGTATGAGCATGTGTGTGTGTTTCTAAAAGTAACATCAGGCTGTTCTCAAAATAAACAAATATGCAATGTTTCATATTTTTATTTTTCACACTCGTTCTGACCCTGTTCATTAATGCTGATCTACAGCCACAATCAGGAACATCATGGTGCCCTGGGGGAGGTCTCAGGAACTGTGGAACAAAGGTCAAAGGTCAGAGAAGCTCTGTGTCCCAGGGTGCTCTGGGGCTTCTTCCTGGTCCTGATGAGAGGCTGCACTGGAAAGAGAGTTTAAGTCTTTGCAACTTTAGACTCAAGTGTGAAGAGCTTTCCTTAAATCTGTGAGGGAGGCTGTGAAAACATGTCCACCTTGGCCCCACGTTCCTGACTTGTGGCTTCTCTGATACACAAAGTAGTGACGGGCACCTGCTGCTCAGTGGGGGCTGGGGTGGACAGTCACTATGTTGTGACCTCTGCTTTCTCACACACTGGTCTTCACAGACACATAAAGCATCTGTGGATTCCTTCAAGGGGACAGTCTCTCTAACTTTTACTCTGCTCAGGATGGGGATGACAAGTGGTGCCTCAGTTTCTTTCATTCCTTTTTTCTTTTCTTCCTTCTTTCTCTTTATTTTGCAATAGTGGAGACTGAATTTAGGGCCATGTGCAAGCTCTCCATCACTCAGCTATCTTCCTGTCCTTTTAAAAAAAATGAGTCGGGCTCTCACTAAATTTCCTTGGACTGGCCTTGAACTCACGCTGCTAACGCAGGCTGGCTTTGAACATGTGATCTTCTTGCCTCGGCCTCCCAAGTAGCCGTGATTGCGGGCTGGCACCCCCAGGCCCAGCCAGAGCCAGTGCTTTCAGTCTTAGATGACCATGGGTAGAGGGAACCAAGAGTGCCAGCCCTTGGGCATCGTAGACTGTTCGCCTTCCGTTTTAATTTATAGTTACCAACCCCTGCTGAGGCTTCTCCTTCCATTAGTTTAATCATGCTGCTGGAACGGTACCTCAAGTGTAGACTGCCAACCAGCATCACACCCAGCATCAACCACGACCCCGCCCCGAACACCTGCAGCAGACCCTTACAGAGAGCTGAAGGGTCCTGCTGCAGAGGGCGTCTACCTGCTGCCTGCTCTTTCAGATGCTCTTGTCTCCAGTGACCAGCAGGACACAGACTGAGTCCTTTCTCCTCTTCTGGAGAGACCTGTTTGCTCACTTTCCCTCATGCCTCCTTCCGCCTTCCGAGCATCCTTCTGTTGAGGTGGCCTGTATGAAGCCTCTCTCTCTCTCCATTTCTTCTGAGGCTCTGGAGGGAGCCATGTTTATATTTTTAGTGCATTATAGTATCTACCACGGGAAAGGATGTGTGCGTGGACAGATGAATGAATAAATGCTTGTAGAAGTCAGAGGAGAACTACTTTTCTCACTGCCCCGCTGCTGCTGCTGCCCGGAGAAGCAGCAAAGCACAGGCAGCGTCAGATGCAAAGCTGTGGGCCCAGCTGCACCGCCAACTTCGAAGTCATGTAGACCCGTTCCTTTCGGCTGTTTGACCCAGAAAAGTTACTTAACATCTCTGATCCTCACTATCGTCACGTGCAAAATGTGGCTGAACCATCTCCACTGCAGATAGATCGTGGTCCTCTAAAAACATATAATGCCGGGCGGTGGTGGCGCATGCCTTTAATCCCAGCACTCGGGAGGCAGAGGCAGGTGGATTGCTGTGAGTTCGAGGCCAGCCTGGACTACAATGTGAGTCCAGGACAGCCAAGGCTACACAGAGAAACCCTGTCTTGAAAAACAAAAACAAAAACAAAAACAAAAACAAAAACAAACAAACAACAACAACAACAACAACAAAAAATATATATATATATATCTTCCTTTTCTTCCCTGCCTCCAACGTATGAGAAGGTAAGTAGTTGTTTAGGTAACCAATGTAGTCATTTTCCAAAGGAAAAAAATACCAGACAGGCCAGGGAAGGAAAAAGTGAGAATTGACATTTGAGCTGGAAAGTAGATAAAATTAACCTGAGATATTAGCAAAAGAAAATCATCCCAGTGATCTGAATAACAACAGAACAATTAAAGAAAGGCAGGCTCCGCCTCATTCTACCACCTGCACATGCTTTGCCCGGCCTTGTTTTTACTTATTTTTGATTCATTGATTGTTGTTTTTCATTTCTTTATTTTCAGGCCAAGGGATGTGGGCAAGTTACTGTGTGTTTTCACAGGAAGCTTTCTCATCTAAATCACCGATCAGAGTATATAATATGCTAACATGCTTGGTATGTTTTAATTAAAACCTAATCTGGGGCTAGAATTTCATAAAGTCAGAACCGCATGTGTAATCTTCTGTGTTTGACTCCTGATGACTAGATTAGTGGGTGTCAACCTTCCTAATGCTGGGTCCTTTATAGTTCCTCATGTGGTGACCTCCAAGCATAAAAGTATTTTTGTTGCTACTTCATAACTGTAATTTTTCTACTGTTATGAGAATGTAATGTAATGTAAGTATCCGTGTTTTCTTATGGTCTTAGGCAACCCCTGGGAAAGGGTAGTCCAACCCCAAATGGGCTGCGACCCACAGCTTGCGAGCATTGAACTAGATAGTATTTTCAAGGTTCGTGGTTGTAGCATGTGCCATGTATGACTCTGTTCTCTCTTCACAGATGAGTCATAGTGTACTGCATGGATATGCCACATTCTATAGAGTCCTCTATGAACAATGCGTGTAGATAGTTTATGGTCATATGCTTGCAGTCCTATCAAGTTTGTATCTATCAGTGAACTCGCTGTAGCACATGATAGCTCCGTGCTGAATATTTTGAGGACCTTATGGACTATCTTCCAGAGCAGACACGTTATTCTGATGCGAGGCACCCTGCTCTTTAAGGCATCTCATGCCACTACAACGTCTCTAATATACTGTAATATACTATGCAATGGAAGCTGGGGTTGCTCGGTGACATTATTTAGCTAGTTTCTTTTTTCTGCAAATGCCCTGTAGATTTCTTTGCTTGTTCTTTAGAAATCTTTGCTCATCCAGTTTGATAGTTATAGACGGCAACTGAAACGCAACAGAAAATTATAAGACACAGTGCCAAGAAAAACAAACAAACAAAAACAGTCATAAGGGTTTGCATGTAGCTTAAGTGAAGAAGGAGAATTCTCGTGACATCACATGAGACCCCATGGGATAAAGAAAGAAGGCTCTTGAGAGAAAGGTGAAATTATTGGGTCCACGAAGCACCCAGCCTTCTCCCTCTCTGTCCATCCTGACCTGGATAGGCTGTAAGGTCATTTTTTACATCACTAGAACATTACGGCCAATTCTCTGTTGTATTTCATATCAGTCTGTTCCTTGATGTGCTTACTTGTGATTCCAGTGTGCTCCTGGATGTGGTCACCTTGTCCCACTTTCAGGCCTGATTTGTCCTTAAAGGGGACAGGCAATCTCTGTAATCACTTGGTGGGCATCAGTACTGTGGGGACACTGGATAAGTGGCTGCCTGGTTACCAAGGTCACCACTTAGACCCGTATTATCCTCCATGGAAATGTCATGTGATGCTATGTGTTTAGGAACACTTCAACTGAACTTGACCTATCAGAGCACAGTCCAGCTGGCCAGTTTTAATTAGGAGTTTAACAAGGATATGAGCAACTGTTTCTAACACATTTTTTAAATTAAATCCCCTAACAAAAGCCTAAACAAACTAACAAAATAAATACATAGCCAGGAGTAATCCAGTTCGATTTCTATGTGTAAGAGCCATTGGCCAAAGATACCAAGAACAAGCCATGTTTGAAGCCCTTCTGTAGTTGGACACAATCACCTAGTACCCCTGAAGCAAGTGTTTCTTCTGTGGACCTGCGAGCGTGTTCTCAGTGCCTCAGATTCAAATATCTCTCTACATCACTTTAAAAAAGAGCTGGGACCTTTGCTGTGTGACCATGAGAAAGTAAGCACACAGAGAGCTCAGTTTCTGTCTCCTGGGTTTACAGGCCATTTTTGGCCTCTTGGAGGAAAGGCTTTGTGCTGTATAGCATTGTAAGATGTAGTGTTTATTAGCATAATGAATGAGTCTTTCAGAGTTGTGTTCCAATTGGCTTTCCATCATAGATTTTGTGGCTTAACACTGCCTTTGTGGGTTAGTTGATTGTTTTTTCCTGTGCAAAAATTTATATCCAGCGAAGATTCTCAGAGCTCTTATATTTTATTCAAGAAAGACAAGATGTGTATTTCAGATCTCGATCCAAGAAAAAAAATTTACATTCTAAAGCATTTCTCTTTCTGTGTGACTTTCTCCAAACCCAAATACAGTCCAACACTGAGGCAAAGTGTTTTCCATCTTCTTGGGGCCTGCAGGAGTGAGGGGAAGAAAACTGTCTTCTATGGCAGCTCTTCCAGAAATGCAGAGACGTAGCACATGGCACAGGCAGTAGCAGTCTTTGTTTAAGCTGCAGCAATGTGCAGCTGCTTAAGCATTTAAAAGAGCCCATACACACGTAAGAACATGGAATATCATTACAAATATCCCCGTAAAGCTTGGTACGTGTCATGAGTCCCAGCCTCTCTCCTAACACGTAACCATGTCCTGGAAAGACACTTAGGGACATATTAATTTATCAACCATTGCTTGTTCTGACCCCAATTATCTCTGCCAGCCCAAATGTGCTCATTTACATATATTGAGGGGCTGGTACTTAAGCCCACTATGCATGCTTGCAATTCCACTATGTTTGCACAATCAGATGATCCAATAAATCATTGATTTGCTTGAGGTTCTGTTTGGTGAACATATTTGGTCTCTTCGGGGTATTGTCCCATGGATCTATATAATCTCACTTGGGGGAGACTCCTTGAAAGTGATCAGTGGGTCAGCATGATTTTCTCCCTTTTTTGGTATAAAAATATGGATAATTTAAGCTTCCTTTTCTTCTGGTTGGTTCTAGACAATGTCCCACTCTTCTTTCCACTGCAATCCCTCAAACAGCCACCGCTCAGAACCTGGGCACATACTGGGCCCTGTGATACCTGACCCTGGTAGGATCTAACTCTATGTTTAGTGTAGATCCCTGGCACTGAGCAGGGTGTGTGCACATGTGCATGTGTGTGTGAGATGTGTGAGTGTGTATGTGTACATATGTGAGTGTGTGCCTGTGTGTGCACGTGTGTGGAGGTACGAGTGTGAGTGTACGAGTGTGCATGCACATACAGGGGCTCTACCATGGCCCTTATGTCTGAACAGCTTTGGCTGAGTGTCAGGTTCTTCAGAGAAACTCTTTCCTTCAGCCAGGGCTGCTCAGCCTTTGTCCTTCCCACACTGGTAATACAGAGAATCTAAGATTAGGCCATGTGTCTCTCTCGGTACAGTAGGCAAGCTTTCTTTATTTTTTGGTTTTTTTTTTTTAAGATTTATTTATTATATATACAGTGTTCTGTCTACATGTACACCTGCGCACCAGAAGAGGGTACCAGATCTTATTATAGATGGTTGTAAGCCACCATGTGGTTGCTGGGAATTGAACTCAGGACCTCTGGAAGAGTAGCCACTGCTCTTAACCTCTGAGCCATCTCTCCAGCCCTATTTTTCATTTTTTGTTTTTGGTTTCTTGACTCTTTCCCCCTACCCCCCACCGCCTGGATATCTGAAGAATAATAACACCTTTGAAATCCAAAGCTTAGTCTGGGACCTGAATTAGTTTACTATATACAATTTTGCCAAAATATTACAAGTATATCGTTTAATTTGCAAGTTCAGATCTGTGTTTACTCAAAGGTGTTGTATTTCATCTGCTTTTTGGGTTGGTTTTTTTTTTCCTCGTAGGATAAGTTTTAAGTTTTATCTCACATTTTATTGGCTTTCTCACAATGTTTTGGACCCGCTCTTCTGTCTTCACTGACATCATCTCAGACTTTCCTGTGCTCAGAATTTGACGTCTTACTGAAGTTTCTTTTGCTCGTTTCCCAATGTTGCTATTCTCTTGGTCCTTAGTTTTCATTTTTTAACTTCTACTATCTCTTTCCTTCCTCTCGCTATTCTGTGGCAGCTTCTCAGCCTCGAGACTCCTTGTTTGTTTTGTGCCCTGACTCAGTGCCCCACACCTTTGCACTCTTTTCCCCTCTCCGGTCACTGCAGCCAGAGAGGTCCTGTTGCGTGAGATCAGATCAGATCCTGGGCTCTATGCTCAGAAGCTTCCCTGACTTCCCAGATCAACAGGATAAGCCAAAGACCAGCCCCAGCCCCTCCCACCTTTCACCTCTGACCCCTGCTGCTGTAGGTCTCGGTGCTGTGACTCCCCAGGTATGCTCTTACCTGGGGCACCTGTGCCCACTCAATCTGGGGCATCTGTGTCCACACACACCCACATGGCTCACTCTTTCCCTCTATACATTTATTCAAGTGTCATTTTATCAGTGTTCCCTCCAAAGTTCCTCTGCCCAGTGCCACCTTCCAGCCTCTCCTAAAATACTCCCCACTTCCTAGGCACATACATGACACCTGCTTACATATTTCATGCCCCCGCCCATTGTCTGCTTTGACTTAGGTGACCCATCCTAAAGCCAAATAAAAGATTCTGCATCGCTGTTTTCGATGCAAGGGACCGACTTACCTGGGAAGACAATACATGTAGAAAGGATGCAGCAGGGCTCCCCTGGCCTCCTTTCATCATTCAAGGAAAAGGGCTTGACTGGAGCTTGAGCAGAACCATGGATATGACACACCTTGTCCGCATTAGTGGTGCACACCTTTAGTCCCAGCGCCAGGAAGGCAGAGGCACACAGATTTCTGTGAATTTGAGGCCAGCCTAGTCTTCCTAGTGAGTTCCATACTCTTGAATTCCCACCCCCTGAGGTGCCTGGGAGTTCTGTGCTCGTGGGGCATTGCAGACCGGCCGTGGGACAGCAGGGATGCGACACACAGACCACACGTTTCTCACCCGGTGGCCTGTGTGCTCCATTGTCCCTTCCAGCTTCACTTACAAAGTGTAAGTTGAAAGACTATATATTACTACAGATGCCAGTGTGACCACACCTTGCACAGGCCACACACCCAGGAAGCTAGCCTTGTCCTTCCTATGACCTCACTACTGGGATGTGTTACTACCATTCACAGGTATGACAGCTGCATCCCACAGAGGAAAAATAATGTGCCCAAGGCCACTAAGCGTGGGGTACACGGAACTCAAGCCCGCCCGTGTCTGAGCAGGCTTCCTGTCCAGCCAGTGTGGCGTAGCAATGTTGCCGTGGCTGAGAGGCCAGGCAGGAGGGTGGGTTCCTTTCTGTGCTCTGTGACTTTCATTTTCCTCTCCATTAATGCCTCTTTAGTCATACAGATTGCAGACTTTCCCAGTGTAGAGTGGGTGGCACAGTCCGGTCTAAAATCACCCTTCCCGTGGTCACTGTGGGAGTGACGGCTGTTTGTGCCTCTCATCTGACTTGGCTTGTCCCTCGGGTGATGACTGAAATGTCCCAGGAGAATGAGAAAAGGCTGCCTTCTGGCAAGGTGCCAGGGCATGCTGGGAAAAGCTGGGAGGCCAAGTGAGGGCAAGGGTGGGAAATGCAGGGTTTTTATATCTTGCGAAATTTTGTGACCAACAAAAAAACCCTTCATTTATGTAAAGCCCAAAATACAGTTTCTTCAGAATGATTAGATAGAGCTATGATTGAACGGCATTATCAAAGATATGTACCTGGGTACCGGCCTCTGCTGTCCAGTGAGGCTGTACCTTGAAGGACCGGGCCACGATGCCCTTGCCCCTACCAGAGCTCGATACATGAACTCTCACATCAGATGAAGCTCACGTTATCAGGAGAGAGATTACTTTACACATACGAGGCAAGATGCAGTAGCATTTCCATCACACCAGGTCTTCTGTAAGAGTACCAAAGAAGTTAACGTGTGTGTGTGTGTGTGTGTGTGTGTGTGTGTGTGTGGGTGTGAGTGTGTGTGTGTGTGAGTGTGTGTGTGAGTGTGTGTGTGAGTGTGTGTGGGTGTGGGTGTGGGTGTGAGTGTGTGTGTGTGTGAGTGTGTGTGTGAGTGTGTGTGTGTGAGTGTGTGTGTGAGTGTGTGTGTGTGTGTGTGTGTGTGTGTTGGGGAGTATGCCTGAGCTTGTGACTTGCGTGGACATGTCTGCTAGCCTGTTTCTCTGTGGGGAGTGTATATGTGTTTGGATACTTGCATGGAATGTTTTTGCCTCTGTATATGCATGTGTGTGTATGCATGTGTGCCAGTATGTGTGTTTATGGGTATGTGTGTTTACTTACATGGACATGTGTTCATACCCTTTGAATATGTGTGTGTGCACAAGCACTTACATGGATGTGAGTTTGTATGTATCATGTATGTGTATGTGTACATGTACTTGAGTAGATGTATGTGTTCCAGCATATGTGTGTATACATGTGTGTGTATGTGTGTTTGCTTACATGCAACATGTATAAATGCCTCTGTGAGTATATGTGTGAGTATGCACAAGTACTTACATGTGGGATGTGTGTGTGTGTGTGTGTGTGTGTGTGTGTGTGTGTGTCTTGTATAGTCTGGAAAGGAGGGACTGGCACAACCTCCATAGTACAGAAGACCCAGCTACCCAAAGGCAGCGTCAGTGACTTTGAACTTGGACCAGCCTGACTCTTAGCTCATACGCTGTGACCTACCCTGTGCCTCATCCAGTTGTGCTGGGGACTAAAGGATGCGGTGATGGTAACCAGGCTGGGATGGTGGCTGACACATGCTTGGCACTCAAGTGGTAGTGAGGGAGCACGCTGAGGGGGGGCTTTACAGTGTGACTTAGTGATCGCGCCCTCTGCAGTGGCCTCTCTTCAAGGCACTATCTGTTGGATCTTGTCACATACTCTCAAGTAATTGTTAAACTTACTTTTTATCTAAGATCTTGAATTCCCTTTGGATTTTTCAGTCAGTCTATTTGACTTTGATGCTTCATATGGTAAATTGTCAACATTCAGCCCTTAGTGTTGTCCTTGGATCTGGGATGTAGCTGAGGTCCCTGTGTTCAAGGCTCCAGGGTAAAGGGGCAGAAACAGTAATGGTGGGTCCCAGAAGGAGGGCACCTGGTCATGGAGGGTGTACCCTGCAAAGAATGCCTCTCCTCGGAATTCACAGCCCTGAGATGCCGTGCATTCCCCACCACAGGTCTGAAAGTGATGCGGCCAACTGCCTGCGGACTACAACCCGCTGAAGACAAACCTTCCCTCGCAGGGGGCACTGACGTCCGGGCATTTATGATACTAAGGGGCCATTGGCTAAAGTACTTAGTGTCCATCAGATATTATATGACTACAGATGCCATAACATGTGAACTCCTTCCCAAGAGAGCTCATAATCTTTTGCAGAAATCAGTACTAGAGTCAGTGTGCCCGAGTCGAGTCGGAGTCTTGGTGGCACTAACTAACAGAGGAAGGAAAGCTTTGCTGTGAAAGCGCTGCAACCCTAAGGGAGGGAGGGAGAGAGAGAGAGAGAAAGAGAGAGAGAGAGAGAGAGGAGAGAGAGAGAGAGAGTGCTGAGAGCAGCTTGTTTTTCAGAATGCCTTTGAGTAAGTGAGACAGCTGTTTTGGTTTGTGTGAATGTCTCTCGTGCCTGAAATAAGGCTGGAGTCTGTAAGAAAGAGTCTTCAGATCCAGCAGCAGGTTGTAGAAAGGTGACTGGTTATGTTTCCTCTGCCCTCTCTGTCCTCAGTGGACTGTTTAGAGTGACCTTTACAAAAACTACAGTGTCTGCCTGGCATTCTCTTGGTCAGTAACCTCTTGCTTAGATCCAAACTCAGACCTGGCTCCTGAGGACCACGGGGACGCCCAGGAAACACGTGTCAGAATCCCTCTCCTTGCAGGGCTCAAGGACAAGAGCTTGGCTAGGGATTGACTGGGTGAGACCGGCTGAGAAACAGCCTAAGAGTTGTCTTCTGAGCATGGAGCGTTGGCAGGACCCGAGGAGCCAGACCAGGAGGAATCTGACCCGGCTTGCAGAGGCATTTGTAATCACTGCCTTCAGTAATCGTCATAAAGGCTGTCACTGTTGCACAGGTCGTTATTTTGACCAATAGAGAGTATAAATATTATCTTTCAGGCATGATGATGCCACGCGCATAGCTGTTTGCAAATTGTATGCCATCTTCCCATTTTGTGGGCCAGTTGGCTGGGCTGGGGGGTGGGGGGTCATCAGTCAGCAAGGGAACTGGCTGTTGCTCAGGCCTCAGCCCCATAGAATCTGAGTCATCAGACCAGCAGTGAACGCCAGGTAACTGCATTTCAAGTATCCATGGGGATGTCTGTCCCTGAAGGGTCTGCAGAGCCCCGTTAAGGACATGAAGCCATCGCTGTCCAACTATAAGACTCCCAAATGAACCATGCTTCTAAAAATGCCACACATGTGGTGAGTAGAGTGATCCATTCATCCCTATTATCAGAGAGATTTTTAAATAAACTAGCAAACCCAGACACTTCCTGGACATCCAGTGCCTATCAGACCGTCTGCTAAACGTGGGAAACACGCCGAATACACCCTGTGGGAAACAGGTCACAGGGGGCTTGGAGATGCAGCCGAGGACTTCAGGCTCAATTTCGGAATCAAGAAGTCGCTTAGGCTTGAATTCTAGCCACACTGCTCCGAAACCCAGTAAGCCCAGTCTCTGCACAGCCCGGCACGGCACGGCACGGCAAGCCCCTCTGAGATCTACCTCAGCTTGTGCTTCCTCTGCTGCCTACAAGCTGTGGGCACTTGATACCTTCTGTCCTGTGACCTCTGCTGGGAGAGGACATTCGTGCCCCGCCCCTCCCAGCCAGCTCACATCCACCTCCTAGCCTGACGTCCATAGCTGGGGCTCAGTACTGCCTGCACCCAGTGTCTCTCAGTGCCTCCCTGATTGTGCCAGGAGTGTCTGTGCATCTTCGTTCTGTGCTGCATCCATGACACCTGGCATGAGCCAACATCCCACTAGCATCTGAAGTGGGCTTGCCATATGTAAACGTAAAGTAGAGAGAAAATAAGAGACTTGTTTTCTGGTGTGTGTGTGTGTGTGTGTGTGTGTGTGTGTGTGTGTGTGTGTGTGTTAGAGAGGATATTGCGAGGTATCTAGAGCTTACTTGCACACCTTAGGGTCCTGGGGCTTTAAAAGGGTCCTGGCATTCCTGAATTACAGGTGCCTGGTTTTCCACAGCTGTTTCCAGTGGTAGCATTTTCCTCTTAGGAGTTTCTCTTCAGTGATGGGTGCTTGAGTTGCCAAGGGTGGTGGGGAGTGGTTGCAAGCCTTTTCTCTCCAACAATATGGCCCCTACCCTTTGGTCACACTATGGACAAGCTTTGCTTCCTTTTGTGAGTGGATAACAAGGTGGCAGAGAGTCAGGTGGAGGGGCTGAGAGGAAACAGCAAGGAAGCTACAGACTTCTTTTTCTGCCCCTTGGTTTATTGTGTTGCTTCTGTTTTTGTTTTTCCCCCCTCTCCTCCCCAGCCTTTGGTGTAAATAGAAGATAGCTCTATTTTCTTCTTCTTCTTCTTCTTCTTCTTCTTCTTCTTCTTCTTCTTCTT
>OU015757.1:74530383-74541968 GCA_907169655.1 Acomys percivali | reverse complement strand
TGTGTGTGTGTGTGTGTGTGTGTGTGTGTGTGTGTGTGTGTGTGTGTGTGGGCTTTCTACCTCACTTCCTCTGCCTCTGTGCTTGGAGTTGACATAGGCTGCAGAGAAGGGCTGTCCCTAGTGCAGAGCATCAGCAGCTCCCATCCTCTGACCCTCGTTACGTTTGTTCCCCCGACCAGACAGACACCCATTCACTCGCACTTGCAGACTAATCGATCCTCGAATCTTGATGAGGTGGTTGCTTCCCCTGAGGTGTTCAAGGGCACCTTTATCCTCACTGTACCCTCTAACAAACAAGCACCCAAGGGTTTTGTGGGCTTATCAGTCAATATCTGTCTTCCTGAAGACAACACACACCCAACAACCTGCACCCCAGGGACCCAGGACTCACTTAAAAGCTGTAATTGGCTGATATGTGTTCTGTCACAGTCTCTAAACTAATCTGTTTCTTTTTTTGTTTGTGCATTTGCTTGAGGGGGGAAAAAAAACCAATAACTAAATCCCAGAGATAGAGTTGTAAACATATCTCATTTAAACGATAAAGAATGGTTATAGCCTGGAAACTATGTGATCATGTGAAACAATGAAAATGTAGCTGCAAAAGTGACATATCTGTAAATGGAGTTTTAGACTTGGGTTCCTTTTTTTTTTTTTTTTTTTTTCATTTTGTTTTCTGCAAGAACAGAAGTAGGCATGGGGAGAAAGCACCTAAACTGAAGTCTGACTTCAGAGTCTTCTGAGCAGCCATCTTGGAGTAGATGGCTCTTAATCTGGGCCTTTTGGACATTCGGATATGTGGTAAATCACAGTGGAAATAAATTACTAGGTTTGCGAGAAGCACCATGTAAGAACAGGTGGACCCTGGCCGGGGATGCTATGGGCACGGTGAGAGGGTAGGTAAGTCAGTCAACCTTTCTAGGAGTGCACAACACACTCTGTGGCTTCAACAACAGGAAGTAGTCGGCTCCGTCCTGGAAGATGCCAGTCTGCAATCACGATTTCTGCAGAGCTGGTTCCTTCTGAGTGGGTCCCTGAGGAAGAGGCTGTGCAGCTACCTGAACTGATGGCCTCCTGCCAGCCTTGTCATTCCTCCGTCACCATAGTGGTGTCTCAAACCCGTGTCCTTCACACCGAGCATCTGTCTCCGTGTTTCCCACGTTCTGCAGGGGCACTGATGACTGATGAGTCCCCAAAGTAGTGAGCCCCCCCTCCTTTTAATTTGACTGCCTAAGGAAAGATCTTATCTCTAAACGAAGGCCGTGAGTTTGCTGGGGTTGGAGGTAGGGCTCAGCCAGCCACACTTGGCAGCTCACCTGTGTTAGGCCTGGCTAGGGCTCTGGAGGACTGGCCGGGGAGGAACAGGGAACGTGATAGGAGTGGGGTGGGGAAGAGAGGAGTGGAGATCATTTTAATAAGCCTTGAACCAGTATCTGGGATAAGGCACTGGGGCATGACTGGCAATGTCCAGCTGAGATCTCGTGGTCAGCTTACAAATTCAAGTGTGCCCAATGACATTGTGACAGATACTGCATCTACAGAGTTCCCAATGGAGAACACCATAATTGTGTTTAAAACAAACACACAAACAAAAAACCAAACCAAAAGCAACCCTCCTGTGTTGAGTTCCTGCTTCTGTGTTGGGGTGCATTCATAGCTGTCCTAGGGTGCTGTGCTCTTAAAGAAGATTTTAGAAGTGGGTCTTTTATTCCTTTGGAGGTGTCCATGAAAAGCTGCACCTTGCTGATCATAGCTGCCGTGTCCAGCATCCTCTGGGACCCGATGCATCTACAAGCCACTGTTCCTTTACTCCTGGCAGCCTCCTGAGGTGTCCTGTGTCTCCAGTGTGACCTACGGACTGTCATCAGAATAGCTCTCTTAGTCACCCCACTCCCAGTAAATGACAAGGTGAAGTTCAAAGCTCCCTGCTGGTCCTTTAGCTTTCACCCCAAGTCCTTGAAGAGAGCGTCCTCCCCAACCCCGTCTAAACCACTAGCCTTCCGAATCCACTGCGTTTGGTTTCATTTGTAATGCTATCATCAAATCTGCGACTGAGTATGTGTAAACAGAAGCGAGTCTCATTCTGCCTTTAGCCTTTCGTGATGTCCCCACTCAATGGTTGGGACATAGGAAGTCAGGGGATTGAAATGTGTGAGAGAGAACGCTTAGCCAGAAGGGAGAAGATCTGAGGCTTTCCCAGCTCTCTCCCCATCTGACTCCCACCCCTGTGCTCGCTGCCCCCTTTCTGTCCGTAGTCTTACGTGAGAGGCTGCCCCCTCCAGCCTTGGCCATGCTGAGAAGCACAGGTGTCCTCTATCTCATCAGAAGCTCAAGTTTTTCTTCCTGAAAAGGCTTCTCAGAGGCCCATCCCTTCTGTGACTTCTTCCCAGGTGACTCTTCTCACCTAAGTCAACAGCAGGGAATCTAGATATTTGTCACCTGCGCGGCCTGGGCACACGCCATGTTCTCCTCAAGCATGGGCTGACCTCACAGGTGAACTTGAGAGCTTGGAAGTATTGCTGCCTGGCATGGGAGCTGCTTTCCCATTGGATCCCATTCCTCTCACACACACCCAGGCAGACAACACCCACCTGGGGAAGGACTGCCAGATGCCGCTCACACCCACTGTGCCTCCTGAGAGGTCCCAGAACAGTGGCTCTTTCAGTGTGTGTAAGGGTTCCGCGTGTGCCTGATGATCACAGGGTCATCTGTTAAGAACCCTTCCTGTGCAAGGGTGAGCGAGTGCTCAGTGATTCCCGCATAGGAGACTATGCCTATGGCCCTACCCCTACCCCCAGCCTGACTTGGTCTTATTTTTTTCTTAACTTAAAAGGCTGAATGTTTTGTTGCTGTTGTTTTTGTGCCTTGGTTTGGTTTTAGCTTTGGCTTGACACAGGGTCTTGATACGAAGCCTAGGCTAGCCTCAGACTCATAATTCTCCTGCCTCAGTCTCCAGCGTGCTAAGATTATGGGTGCATATTGTTGTTTCTCTTAACCCTAATGCTTTTAAGGGAACACCAAGGACACGGGCTAAGTAAGGTCTAAAAGGAAATTACTGATTAAAAGGAACACCGCAGGCTACTGTGGTTTCACAATCAACGGTCTTGACCGATGACTTATTTACACAACTCAGTTGTGAGCTTTTCGTCTTAGGAAAGCTCAGGTTCTTGACACAACATTCCACTCAAGACAGGGAAAAATGCAAGTGTGGATTGCTTTGACTGTTTTATATATGAAGGTGCTGCTCTCACAGTGTGGGTCTCACAGCCCCGTCTTCACTCCAGAAGGGCTCTCTGCAAGATGTGGCTCCCAAGGCCGAGGGAAAGAAGGTCACATAGAAAAAAAAAAAGTCATAACAGATGCCTGCCCCATGCCACCAACTCATTGAAATATAAAAATAATAATGTAGAGAAGCAAATCTGCCACAGCCACAAGCACACTTCAGTTGCACAGGTGCGTCCACTTGAGAGAAGGGCCATGCTAACCAGAGTTTCCCCACAGCTCCTGATTTGATAAAGTCGAGACTCCTCAGAGAGTGGCCACCTGTGCTCTGGGTTGGCCTGCCCCATTTTTAGCTGCTCCCAAACTTTGGGAAGTGGCTCTCATCCTTTCTAATGCCTGGTCAAGTGACAAAGAAGGATGGCCAGACTATATTGTTATTACCTAAATCTTCATTAAAGGCCAATATGCTAGGCTGGGAAGATGGCTTGGTAAGGACCTGAATTCAGTTCCAGGCATTCATGTAAGTCTAAGCCAGCCAGGGAGGTACTGTTAATGATTCCAGCACTGGTTGGGAAAAAACAGGTAGATAACTTTTCTTCAAAACAAAACAAAACAACACAAAATGTATGGTACCTGTGTGACCCAAGGCTATCTTCTGGCCTACACAATGTACTCTTGAATATAAGCAAACACACATATGTGTGAGTACACATACACACACACACACACACACACACAGACCACCATCACCACCAACAACAACAACAACACAACAACAACAACGTGAATTTTCTGATTCTTGCAGAAGGGACGTGCTCCAGGAAGCTCACCCTACTGTGACACATGACTTGGCATGCACTTTGAGGAGGTGGCTTCTCTGTGCCACATTCACAGGTTAATGTCAGCTGAAAAGGACGGAGAGTCCCTGACAGTGTCAAAGTCAAAATATTGAACATTTTCCAAGGCCAGCATTAAAGAGCCGGAGAATTTTCCAGAAGTTTCAGTGATCACAGTGGGATGGGAGCTCTTCATTGTGGTTAGGCCTGCTCTGGGTGGATGGCAGCTGAAAACAGCCCAGCTTCCTATTTCATTGTGTGTTGAGCTGAGGTCAACACAGGCCCAGGGGACTGTTTATCTCACACTGGCAGGAGCTGTGAATTCAAGGGCAAATCTTGTTAACAGTAGGGAGACTGACTGTTGTCCATGGCCTCTTTTCCCTGAAACATGCTTTTGCACAGAATGACATGGTTCATGCTGCTGTGGTCCTGACATGGTCCGCACTGTTATAGTCGAGTGAGCCTAGGATCACCAGAGTTAGTCTGAGTCCCACTGTAACCAAACAGGCTGACTTGTTTGAATAACTTGGGTTTATCAAGGAAGATACTAGCCAACAAACAGACAGGCAAACAAACAAACACGGAACCAACAACAACAACAACAAAAACTCCAGGGAAACTGTGGTCTAGGGCTGGGGTTCTCAGATTTTAGCAAGCGGACTCTCCTGGAGCGGCCTTGTGAAATTCAGAGTTCCAGGCCCCTAGCCCAGAGTTTCTGATCCCATAGATTTAGGACAGAGAGCCTGACGCTGTTCAGGTAGTCATGATGGTCCAGGGACTGCACTTTGACCTTGTGTGGGTGGCCCATGGCTTCTGTGTGTGCAATAAAGGATCCTGCAGATGGCTCCCACTTTCATCCCCCTGAAAACCTCATCTTGCTTACAATGACCAGGTGACAAAGAAAAAGTAAACAGACATCTTGCTGGCTTGAGGCCCTGCTGTGTAGAGCAAAGCCCAGTTACATGATAGAGCCAGCCTTCTGTGACATCTTTGCAGCCAAGAAATTGCTGTCCTTGCCTGATCCTGGGTGTGCACAGGGTAGGGGAGGATTACAGGTAGTTTTTGTGAGGTGGGTAGGAGCTTTGTGGCTGCGGGAAGGTGGCAGCGGCTTAAAGCCACGACGCAGATGTGTACAGATAAGCACGGTGACCTGTTCCCTAGGCATCACTCAGTTTTCAAAGTTGGGGAGCATGCTTCCTGGGTTGATGCAGCTCTGTGGACTGTTGGGTACAAGATATTACATTCAGTGTTTGGCTCCCCAGGCTACAGCTCTCTCTTCAGTCTTTGGAGAGCTGAAAGACATTATTCATAAAGTGTCAGGTGTTTCACTCACTGCCACTAAATCCTGCTACGCCCAGGGCATCTGTTTCCACCTTTTCTCTCTTTCTGCTGTTCTGTATTTACCACATCATGAGAAGTAGCAGTGGATGGATATCAAAGATAACAAGGCTGTTCCTCACAGGAATGCCTGATGGAAAGTGAGTAACAGGGACATTGGGTCCCCAGGCCCCAGAAGGGGAGGGAGCCCCACAAATGGTGCATGTGTTGCTTGGATGTCTCCTATTCATAGGACTCTATCTCAGTAGCCAGTCAGGGGTCAAGAGAATTAGGACTGATGGCAGAAGGCAGTCTGCTGGGCTGAGCATGCGCCTCTCTGCTCTTATCCTTCTGGAGGACCCCAGCCAGGCTTGGGAGTCGGCCAAAGCTGCAGGGTTCCAGTACTGGCCTTGACTGAATCAGTTTTATTGATGTCTGTTTTCTGTGAGATAGCTTGTGATGAATCTGTTTGCATGCTGTTTGACTTTGAAACAGGGTCTCATGTAGGCCAGGCTGGCCTCAGAATTGCAGAAGGATGGCCTTGAACTCTGACCCTTCTGCCTCAGGCTCCTAAGTGCTGGAATTCCCTCTCCCTCCCTCCCTCCCTCCCTCCCTCCCTCCCTCCCTCCTTCTCTCCCTCTCTCTCTGTCTCTCTCTGTCTCTGTCTCTGTCTCTGTCTCTGTCTCTCTCTCTGTCTGTCTGTCTGTCTCTCTCTTTCTCTCTCTCTCTCACACACACACACATACACATGATTGTGGTTGCAGGAACACTGAGATTCTCCCACCATCCGTAGGTTAATATCAGTGTTGGGAGGGGTGCTGGTAAGAATGCAGTTCTAGAGGACAGAAGGTGACAAAAGGAGAGTGGAGACAGTGTCCTGTGGGAACTAGAAGAGTTACTGTTTTGAAGGACGAGGAAAAGGCTTTATGGGACAGGGAGCATTGGAGATGAGCCTTCAGAATTGAGTAAACCTCTTGAGGACAGGAATGGCTTGGTGGTTGGTTCAGTTTGCATGTGCAACCTATGTCTGCTCGCAGTAACCACCCATGGAACACTGAAATCCTCAACACTGTGTCTGCTCACAGTAACCACCCATGGAACACTGAAATCCACAACACTGTGTCTGCTCGCAGTAACCACCCATGGAACACTGAAATCTTCAACACTGTGTCTGCTCACAGTAACCACCCATGGAACACTGAAATCCTTAACATCGTGTCTGCTCACAGTAACCACCCATGGAACACTGAAATCCACAACACCGTGTCTGCTCACAGTAACCACCCATGGAACACTGAATGAACCAGAAAGAATGTTTGTATGGGTCGGGGAGGAGTGGTTAGACTTGTTTGGAAAATTATTTTCCAAACCTTATGTGATAAAAGTGATCTAGATATAGAAGGAAATAGTATATAGACTTGAGAAGAAAGCACTCACATTCTATCTGTGACCTCACATCTAAGTAGCTGTGACACAGTGAACTGTGTTCATCTGAGAACTGTTGACTCTGTCATGTGGTCGTGTCTGACTGGGCCTTGAAGGCTGGAGAGGAGTGCGGCCTTGGATGAAGGATTATTGAAGGACTCTATCGAGGTGACAAGACAGATCTGTGAAATGTGATAAGATGTACTGTTGCCAACAATTACAGCAGTGGGCACGAGGAAGGCTGCGTGGGTCATGTTAGATCCAAGAAGGGCGAGAAAGGGTCATGTGTATATACAGAGCCTCCAAGACCCAGACAGGTGACTTGACAGGGTAGAGACAGGGTACATTGGAGAGTGTAACCCCCACTGAAGAAGATAGACTACCACTCCCATAGGGAGCCATAGTTTGATCTTGAATTTTCAAAAGCACCTAAAAAATGGAGCCGTGTAGGCACTCCATATGTTTAGATGCTAGCTAACAATTTGACTTTTTCTGCAAATTAATTGCATGGCCCAAGCAGAAGGAGCCTGGGCCAGAGTGATGGGAAAGACCTGAGGGTTAAGCTCTGGGTCTCGCCAGTGTACACAGGAGGAGTCCACCCTTCCCTGGCAAGACACTGGGCTAGGCACGGATGCCCGCCAGCATCTAGGACAAAGGTCATGGGAGATTTCAGGGTAGGCCCTGTGCGGGAGAAGTTGGTTAACACAGGGGAGCTCAATGGTTTTGTGTCTGTGTGTGTCTGTGTGTGTATGCATGTGTGCATGTGTGGTGTGTGTGTGTGTGTCTGCATGTGCACACTGTGTGTGCATGTGTCTGTGTATGCGTGTGTGTGTGTGTGTGTGTGTGTGTGTGTGTGTGTGTAGGTTTTTGCTTGTTTGTTTGAGACAGGGTTTTTCTGCAAAGCCTTAGCTGTCCAAGACTCTCTTTGTAGACCAGGCTGGCCTCGAACTCCTCCCAGAGACCTGCCTCCCAAGTGCTGAGATTTGTGTGTAGGTATCTGTGGTATGTGTATGTGTGTGTGTGTGTGTGTGTGTGTGTGTTGGTTTTTGATTGTTGTTGTTTGCCTTTTAAACAGAGATAAAGAAAGGACATAGAGTTGGATAGATGGGGCAGATCTGGAGGAGTTGTGGGAAGCAAGATCAGAATATATTTTATGAAAAAATAACTAAAAATGAACAAAATAATAAAAGTCATTGCTGACTTTAAAACTGCCACGTGAGGCATCCAAGTTCTCATTCTCCGTTCTGTTTTAAACACACTGATCATGACACATACAATGGACTTTGTGTCCCACAGGACCAAGCCTAGAAGTCTGAAGTCCTCCTGATCAGGACACATACACACCATGACATTTTTTTCCTTTTTTTTTTTTTTTTTATTGTGGTTGTTGTTGTTCTTAGGCTGGCCTCTAGCCTCATTATGAGCTGAGGATGCTTCTGAACTTCTGACTTTGCTGCCTCCACCTTCTGACTGCTAGGATGCAAGTGTGCGCTGCCACACTGGGTTTATGTTGCAATGGGGATTGAGCCCAGGGTGCTGTGCATACTGGGTAAGCATTTCTCAGCCTGAAAACTGAGCCCACCATGTATGTTTTATTGAATGAAAGCAGAACAAAGCTTTTTTGTGGACAAGCATGTCTCTACCGTGGGTGGCCCTGTTTTAGAGGGTCTGGGCACATTTCTATTAAATATGCTTTTCACATGGAACTGTTAAAGTTTCCACAAGCTCTCTGCATCTCTGATGTATCGTGCTTCTAAGCAGGGATCTGCTACCCAGCCATGCACGGTGCCACCCAGCCACGGCGAAGCTCTTCACTTCCACTCTTGGGCAGAACATCCTGTCTGGTATTCATTTTTTGACTTATCAGGGCCTTTCTGTAAAAATTAAAACTTTGAAGCTTTGGACGGAGTGGCCCCTCCCCCTGCCGGCTCAGGAATGTCTGAGACGGGGAAAGGTTGTGTGTAGCAGGACCCTCCCCCTGCACTAGGAAAGGCTTGGCCGTTCCTTGGGGTCAGGCCATGTCTGTCATCACTCCTGTCTTAAGTCTGGAAGTTCTCCTGTGACACACAACAGGATTCAAAAGAAACCGGGACTTTTGCAGCCTGAGCCCAAGAGTGGCTTCCCGTGATTGGAAAGGCCCTCTGAGGTCCACCCGTTTCCTCGCTGGCTGTACTTTGTCTGGAGCTAAGGAAGGCTTGCAATCCTGTACTGTCATGATTCCACAGGCCCACAGGCGGTGGCTTCTGTGACCAACATGTCCTACTGTCCAGTGATCAATCTTCCATGATGACTTTTACCTTTTGGGCTCCTGACGCTCGCATCCCCCAAGTAGCATTTGAGTGCTCTAGTTCATCACTATGTGGTCCGGTGAAATGTCATGTTCGATTTGGGGTATGTTGACGTCACAGGAATGGTGGCTCTAAAGTGGGGCTGACAGCCGGTGGCTCAAGAGTCTTTTTGCAGGAAGCATCCGCCTATTCAGCCATCGGCGCGGCTGCTCCATATCATCCGACCTGCTCACATGTTGTTTAGCTTTTCCAAGGCTCTGGCGACCCTCCAGCTCCTCTCCATGGGTCGGCAGCTCAGTTAAAAGTTACATTTTATGAGCCTCTGGCCAGAGGGCCGAGCCAGAGCTGAGGTGAGACTCGGTCCACCCACCCACCATTTCATCTTCTCTGAGCCAGAGACCTAACCTGCCTCCCAAGTTGCAGAAATACCGCACCCAACCATACAGTGAGGCCTTGATTCCGGTAACAGAGTGCATCCCAAAATCAGTGTGAGCCACTCCTGAGTAAGGACACCTGAAGTGGACAGATCTCCATATACCACACACCCACAAATGCTCATATACATCTTCACATACCCCTGCACACATATGCACACCAGCATCTTTCAGGATACAACTTCCTTGAATTTTCAAAAACGTGTCCTAAACCCCTCGTAGCATGTGAGTGTTGTAAGCAATCAACCACCTAGCGACACATCCCATCGTTTTACCTGTGGCCAACCTTTGGTGGCTGATGCCAGTGTTGACAGTCTTCCAAGAAAGTGTGTGTATGTGAAAACTCCCACATGAGGCATAGACTGGGTCTGATAGCTCTTATTCAAATGTCTTATGTCTGGCTTTTCTTTTGTGGGCTCCTTTCTAAGAGGCAGTGGTGATGATGACATGGGAAGGGCGTTTGTCAGGTGGGATTGTGTTGATGGGGTATTGAGTGATTCCTGTCTCTGTGTGTACATTACCATGCAAATATGGAGGAGCACTAACCTAACCTGCTGCTTTGTTTGAAATCTATAGAGACAATGAGAAGTAGCTGCCTGGGGCTGAGCAGAGGGAGGCACGGCAGCCCATGGGCACAGGGTTTCTGTCTGGGGTAAAGAAATGCTTCAAAATCAGATTGTGACAGAGGCTGGCAGCTACTCAGCAGGTAAAGTGCTCACCTTGCAAATACAAGGATTCAGTTCCATCCCAGGCCCCCCCCCCCGAAAGTAAAGCTGGGTCTGATGGGGCATACTTATAAGGCCAGTACCAGGGAGATGGAGACAGGAGGATATCTGGGAGCTCCCTGGCAAGCCAGCCTAGCCTACGTGGCACAGTCCACACCCGTGAGACACCCTGACTCTCAAGAATTGTGAATGACTCCTGGAGAATGACAGCAAAGGCTATCCTTTGCTTCTACACACATGTGCACTTAAGAATGTGCACCTGTAGGTGTACACACACACACACAAACATACACACACACATGTGCTCACACACACAAATTAGGTAGTAGTAATCACTGCAGTACTCAGCAAATATACCAAAGACAAATCGCACACTGAGTTAATGGATGTGTTGTACAATGGCCAAGTTTGTCTCACTGAAAGGATTAAAACCAGAACTGCTGCCTCGGTGCTATGGTAGGCTGACATGGTGACTAAGAGCTGGGAGAATCCTTGGGTGACACTGGACAATCCAGAGAAGAGCAGGCGTCCACCCCTGAAAGTCAGAAGACGAGAGACCCTGACATTCAACACAAGTGACTTGAGGTGGTGAGTGTGGACATTCTGTGACCAAGGGCCTTAAACTATGACCCAAGATTTGCCCACGCTGAAACACCCAGAGACAGCCATGGCTTCTGCTTATTTCATGAACATTCTTCTGTTGGGAAGGGCCCCGAACGCTGGCATTCGTTTCATTCACAGGCTCTTCTGGGTGACATGGTAAGATTGGGCTTCATTGTACAGAGGGAGAAACTGAGGCTCAGAGACAAAAAGCAGGTGTCACAGCCTTAGGAGGAACAGAGCTAGAGATGGTACTGACCCATCTAACCAGCACTCCTGGGCGATCACCTCTGGCCTTCACCACATTCCTGTATTGTAGCCCAGGTGCTCCCACTTCATTTGTAGTGTGAACTGAAGCTCCATAGAGAGGACCAGACTGTTCACTCATTGCCGCTCTCATCTCAAGAAGCAAATGGGACCTCAACTCCTGGGCTGCTTAGTTTTTCCTTCGGGACACGGGGCCACTTCACTCCCCACCTTTGTTGGCCTTGCTAACACTGTCCTCCAGCCAAACCCAATTTCCTAATGTGCCAGACATGTTTATCCCATGGCCAGAGATCGCTTCTCTTCTCACTAAATACTGCCTGCCTTGGAGGCCCAGCTGGAGCCACCTGTAAACCAGTTCCTGCTCTTCTTCTTACTAGAACAGCCCAGAGCCAGCAGGCAACCTGAGACAGAATGTGTTCACACTGGGCTGAGTCAGGATGTGTTCACACTGCTTCAGCAGGCACACTGAGTCAG
>OU015757.1:74511410-74530373 GCA_907169655.1 Acomys percivali | reverse complement strand
GCTTCAGCAGGCACACTGAGTCAGGATGTGTTCACACTGCTTCAGCAAGCTGAGTCAGGATGTGTTCACACTGCTTCAGCAGGCACACTGAATCAGGATGTGTTCACACTGCTTCAGCAGGCACATTGAGTCAGGATGTGTTCACATTGCGATGAGACTGGATGTGTTCATACTGCTTCAGCAGGCATACTGAGTCAGGATGTGGTGTTCACACTGCTTCAGCAGGCACACTGAGTCTGAATGTGTTCACACTGCTTGTAGGAAGTTAAAATTTGTCTGAGAAGCAGGCTCTGCTGTGGCCTTTATTTACTATTTCCACCTCTGATTTCACTGGTGCTTTGTTCAGGAGATAGCCACTTCCTTTCCGCTGAAAATAATTGAATGAACAAGTCACAGAGTTAATGCTGTCTGTCGCCTTCAAGGTGACAGGTACAGATTGTAGGTGGTTTGCTTTGCTTGCAAAGGCCACACCCTGCAAAATTCCGTCATGCTAAAAGCTTGGATAGGCTGAACTTCAGGTCTGGGAGGAGCCAGGAGAGAGCAGTTTTAGAATCTGTAGCTTGCCTGACACTAGAGTTGGCACCTGTGAACCCAGGCCTGTGCTTTCGTCTCCCAGTGCGGATGCAGATGCGGGAGGCCCCCAGGGAAGGTAAGTGTGAGTGTCTGTTCCCAGGAGGGAGAAAGCCTTTGTGAGGAAGGGATCATATGCCTGTACTACAACTTACACACACCCAAAAGGCTAAGAGCCTCACTCTGCTGGCAGTGTGACTTTGGGACAGTGGTGCACAGGTAAATGTTTAACAGTCATCTTTCCAGTGGGCACAGAGGAAGACGATGATTTGTAAAATGTGCCAATTTCCGTGGTGTAAATATCTCCACCTGAGCAACCTTTAAGCTACCAGGTAAAGCCATCGGTCCCAGCATCCCCACTGCTGAAGCAAACTGTAACCTCTGAAAACTCAGTGTTCCTCTCTGTAGGATGGGTACTGTTGTAATTTTTGGCCACTTCTTACATAGCACTCCATGCTATATAGACATGGGCCACCCCCATAAGCTTGTCTGGGATGCTGTAGTTGGCTGGTAAATGACTTCACGTGTGCCCTGGGACATATGAGGAAGCGGAACAGCAGGACAAAGGCTGGGAGGCTCGCTGTGATTTTGACAAGTGGGTTTGTTCTGCGCAGGGACTGTCCGGTCAACACTTTAGACCTTCAAGCTTTGTTGTTTATTTTCTCTAAGGGGTCTGGGTTCAGAACGAAAGGGTAGGGGTCGTGGTGGACTCTGCTCAACTCTGACCCCCTCTGTCTGGACTCACATTCCCACAGATGGCTCAAGTGACACCACAGTGCCTTCTCATCTCACAGTCAGGATGGCCCTGGCTCCCTCTCAGCCCATTAGCGTGTGCTGATCTGCCTGGAAGGTTTGACTTGGTCCATCTCTAACAAGGATTTCTGCGGCAGGGATGATTTGAGGTCTCCAGATAGCTTTTAAAATTCTATGATATTGCAGAAGGGAGTGTCTGTCATATTTCAGACCTTCTTACCTCTCTAGGTCCCTGACTGTCCTCTGTGACATTGAGCTGACACAGGCTTTGGAGCCCAGGCTGCTGCCCCCAGGAGGAAATGGGCTTTGCAGAGTCTCTCCCGCCCCCTGGGAAGGGCTGGGCCAGATCCCTCAATTTCCAGAGCAGAGTCTAGTCTGATTGTGGCCAGAGAGCCTTAGGACTTGTCCATTACGACTGACTGTACCGTAAGGTAAGATTCCAGCAGTCGGGGAGAGGGCCCCAGAGCGTTGGCCTGGTGAGTCACGGCAGTCACAGGTGTGTCCGGGAAGTCACCCTTTGAAGGGAGGGAAGATGTGGCAGTGCTGATGTCAGAGTCTTTATCAGCCCCACCTTTTGTGCAGCGGGCAAGTGGAGCACAGAGAACAAGCATGATGCGGCATGAGTCACTTGAGGCAGCTGCCCAGCCGTAAGATGCTTAGCGCGGTCCCTCCTCACCTCGAGGGGAATCAGATTGATTGGACTTGAGCCTGGGCTGTTTCTCTCCTCTGGAGCCCAGCAGAGGGGTGAGCAGATGGCCATGGAAAAGACAAGTGTAGGAAGGGGACGCCACCCTAGCAGAAAGCCACCTGTGGAACAGGCAGATGAGAGTAGAGTAGAGCCCACCTGCAGGACTGTTTGTGCCAAGTAATAACCCTGATTACCAAACTCACGGGAATCCGAAAATGAGGTCTCGGAGGCCAATTCAGGAGGAGGCTCCTTTGGACCACTACTGACAGGGCAACCTGTGCGTAGCTCATAGTAACTACCACTTGCCACAGCATGGAACGAGCTGCTGAGTAAACTGCAAATTAGCACCCTGCGCATTTATTTAAACATGTGCGTTTCTCATTTCCTGTACCATTCTCGCTCACAGAGCGGGAGTGGGAGGTGGGAGAGAGCACAAACTCTAGGGTGTGTGCTTAGAAGGTGGCAGAGCTGGGAACGTCACCTAGGTAAGGAAGCAGTGACTGCAATACAGACTGTCTTTATGCAGAATCTGCGTGGTGTGTGTGTGTGTGTGTGTGTGTGTGTGTGTGTGTGTGTGTGTGTGTGTTCCAATGGGGCAGAAGCCAGAGGGTGATGTCAGTCGTCCTGTGCTATCTTGGTCCCTTGGGTCTCTCAAGGAGTCACTGCTTTTGCTAGACTGGCTGGCCAGAGAGCTCTGGTGACCTGTGCCCCCAACACGTGGACCACAGGTGCATGTGTGCCGTGCCAGGCTCTCAGTGTGGGAGCTAGAGATCCTAACTCAGATCCTTATCCTTGTACAGCTAAGATGCTTACCCACTGAGCCATGGGTCGTACCCCCCCATCCCCCTGCCCCCATCCCTAGAGTCAGCCTGGCCGTGTGAAGTCCCCTCTATTATTTGTTTATTTACCAGCAGGCATGCCTTTCCAGTGGCTGCAGCTGGGTGTTCGCCTCTTCTGAGCTGGCACATCAGAACCCCAGCACCTGCCACAGCAGCTTGGCTTTCTCTTGTGCTGCTAAGACTTTGCTGTGGAAATCCCAGCCTCAAGTGGTTTCCAAGCACGAGCCTTGGAGCAGACTGTTTCAGACGTGGGGTCTTGGGCAAGGTGTTTACCCTTCTTGTCTGGCTTTCCTTCTCTGCAAAACAGGAGTGAGGAGCAATATCCCAGAAGGCATGTCTTGGAAGGTCTCTGTGATCGGCACGCTGGGACAGTACAGTGCCTGGACCACAGCAGTGCACAGTAAATGTCACCTGGAATAGTGATTTACTACTGTTCCCGTGTCTGTGTGCTCCTGTGGGTTGGGGGTGAGATTACAAATGTGTGGAGGTCAAAGTACAACCTCAGTCATCATATATTCCTCAGAAACTGTCCCACTCCTGCCTCCCACCCCACCCTCAGCATCCTTTCTATACCTGTAGCTCTTAGTTTAAGGTGGGGCACCACGTGAGTTCCCCATTCCCTGTCAGGATGTCTGGTGGTGTTCTTCTTTGGGTAGCCATGTTGTTGTGAAATCACAGGAGACTCTTCCCTGCCATTTTAGTAGACACAATCTCACAGTTTCTGGTCCTCTTCCTCTTACATGACACTCCCTGAGGTGTAAGTTCAGAGATTCTGCTCTGTGTGTGTCAGCTGGGGCTGGACTCCCCACAATCACTGCTCTCTGTGTTTGACCAGTTGTGATTTTTTTTTCCTGTAATGCTCTTCATCTGTGGCAAAGGGAAGCTTGTCTGATGAAGGATGAGAGTTATACTTACCGATATTAAGAGCCCGTCAGAGCACTGCACTCTACTTACCCGCCATGTCTGTCTCCTTGGGTGACTCTTGGCTATGGAAATTTCAAAGGTTTTCTTTTAAAAGATTAATTCATTTCTTATTATTACAATGTATACAGAGCTCTGGCTGCATGCACACCTGCAGGCCAGAAGAGGGCATCAGATCACATTATAGATGGTTGTGAGCCACCATGTGGTTGCTGCGCATTGAACTCAGGACCTCTGGAAGAACAGTCAGTGTTCTTAGCCTCTGAGCCATCTCTCCAGCCCCCAAAGGTTTTATTTTTAATGAAGTTGATCCAGATAATTCCCTCTCTCTCTCTCTCATATATATATATATATATGAATATATATATATTTGTTTGTTTGTTTTGAAAAGAACACAGTGAAAGTGAGTTTCCATCCCATGATATCAAAGCGCCATCCCGTCACCACAGCCTGCCACTGGGTGCCCTGAGCTCGGCCGCCTGTCTGAAGCAGCGACTGTTCAATGTCTCCATTGCAGCTGTTCCTTTCCTCTCCCTTCCCACACCATTCCCCATGGGAGGAAAGAGCAGGCCACACACGGCCAAGGAGTGGGACGCTGTTCTGCTCTTTGAGCACATAGCTCTTGGGCGTTGCCTTGGGGATGAGGAAGGAGCCCCATGAGCAGGAAGTTTCCAGCAACCTGAGAAAGGGCGGAGGGCCACAGCAGGTGAGAAGACAGTGCACAGAAGTTGGTGGGAGCTGGGGAAAGTGGCACCAACGTTTGTGCCTTGATTTCCTGCCAACTGTATTTCTTGTCTATGTCACCTTGAGCGAGTCATCTTGTCCTGAGTCTCTCTTTGTCTCTTGGTAAAAGTAGGTTGTTGAATCCTTTTTTGTTTTTTTTGTTTTCTGTCCATAGAGAGCTCTGAGAATAAAATGAGATCAAACAGTATGAAGGGGTTAAAGCTATTAAGCTCCGTGTCGTGTCCGAGGCGGAGGAGGACTTGGGTGATTCTGCGTATCTCAGATGGCCCAGACAGAACGCATGCAGCACACGGGGCACTGCCTGGCTCCAGGATCTGTCCGTCATCCCACCTGAGCCTCCTCACATGTCATCTCAGTCTCCAAGATGGAGGTGGCGTGATTGAAGTGGTGCAGAATAGGCCTTGTCATGGCCTCTGCCTAAGGACACCACAGGGTGCTGGCATCGCCTCGGTGTCATGCACCCTGCTCTCATGCTCTCATGGAATGTCAGAGCTGTAGCTGGGCCACTTTCTTTGGCTGTGAAAGCAAACACACATCTCCTCAGGCACAGCTTGCAGTAGGCGGTGTTGTCAGAGGGGCCCAAGCGCCTCTCCAAACTTGTTATTACTATGCCCTGGAGAAATGCGCATCTCAGGCACAGGTTCTTTTGTTCAGAAAGCATGCGACTATGTTTTGGGGGATCCCTGCACTTCTCCTATTTGCCAGTAAGATGTGCAAACAGGTCGTGGAAGATGTTCATGGTACCCTCCACCTTCCAGGGTAAATCATTGGCAAATGGAAACAGCGGGAAGACCTGGGAAGCCCTGGCAAAGGGCACATCAGCCAGTCACAGGAACATGCCCTTTTTATTCCTCAGTGTAGAGAAACAGGGCCCGCCCAGGCTCTGATGGAGCCATCAGAGTGGAACTTAGCAAAAGAGCCAGTCAGCGGACTCAGCGAGGGCAGCCCTGGTGTGAGTGAGCTTTGGGCAGCTCAGCACATCTCAGTATACGCTGGCTCAGACACTGCATTTGCTTGGTAGCAGCCAAACCTTAAAGACATGCCAGAAAAGGGACCCCTTTGTTCACCTTGTAAAAGGAAGGGGGTTCTTTTGTCTTCATTTATTAGGATTAGTTAGGATAACACACACACACACACACACACACACACACACACACACACACACACACACACACAGGCTTCCAGATGAAGGAAAGGCAGGCAAACAGTCTCTGCCTATCTCTGGTTAAAGGTGGAAGTCCTCTCCAGGCATGGAAGTCTTTAGATGTGACAACATCTTTCTAAAAGGAAATGTTTACAGACCGCAGACGTTGGCCTTCACTCTGACCTGGGGGCAGTTGCCGGCACTGGAGCTGTCCCTTTTAGTCACCGAAAACCTGGCAGCCGCAGACATCTTCCCTCTCTCATGGCAACTCAGCCTGGCTGGCTTTGCAATATGAAACTGAAAGTCAGGAGAAGTCTCGGGGTTACTTAGGCAGAAACCCCATCCCTGTTTAAGAGATGGATGCCCCGTGGTCTCATGCAGTTCCTAGTGAGGATGGCTTACCCACTCTCTGTTTAAGGGACGGATGCCCCGTGGTCTCATGTGGTTCCTGGGGAGGATGGGTCCTGCTGGCTTTGGTGGCATACGCCTGTAGGATACACTAAAGAGGGTGGTCTTGTGCTGTAAATTCCAGCTCTCTTTTTAGCATCCCTACTCACTGATGAGAAAGAAGGCTAACATCAAGGGCACGGTGGCTCAGTGGTTAAGACCCCTGTGGGGCATCCCACACCTACCTGTAATGCTCCAGGGACCTGCTGTTCTCCTTTGTCCTCCACGGACACTGCACTCACATACTCAAATCCACACGCATACATATATAATTAAAAATAAAAGTAAAATCACCCTTTAGAAAAAAAATGCTCAAGTGCTTCACCTGGAGTGTGTGTAAAAGTTGCTTGAAGAATTTTCTAGAAGTAGGTTCCTGACCCCTACACTTGGGAAAATATTGAGGATTTGTTTGTTTGTTTCTTTGTTTGTTTATGGTTTTTCAAGACAGGGTTTCTCCGTGTAGCCTTGGATGTCTTGGACTGGCTTTGTAGACCAGGCTGTCCTTGAACTCACAGAGAGCCACCTGCCTCTGCCTCCCTGAGTGCTGGGATTAAAGGTGTGCACCACCACACCCACTTAAATTATTTATTTTTGTTTATTGTTTGCCTTAGTTTTTTGAAACAAGGACTCAACATGTTGTTCAGGCTAGCCTGTAATTTCTGATCCCCCTGCCTCAGCCTCTCTAGGACTGGGTTCAAGGCATATAACATATGCCTGGTTATTATTATTTTTAATCAACACACAGTGACTATATATACTTATGGAGTACAGTGTGACATTTTAAAACTATTGTGTATATGTTGTATGATCAGATTATGGGATTTGGCATATCTGTCACTTACTATTCCTTTGCCCTGGGGACTTGTCACATCCTGCCTTCCCATTGTCCGGAAATACTCAGTTGTCAACCATAGTTACCCTGATAACTACATAACACACTGGAAGTCATTTCTCGTGCCTGGCAACACTCCTGAGAGTGTTAACCATGCCCTCTGTGCCCCCCACATCATCCCCAGGCTCTGGTAGCTAAGACTCCATGTCCACCTTCATGAGGCCAATGTACATATTTGAGAACACATGACATGCGTCTTTCTGAGCCTGAGTTTGCTTCCTTACTGTAATGTCCTCCTGTAGTGTTCATGTTGCTGTAAGAGACCAAATCTTATTCTTTTTATGGCTAAATACTATTCCGCTGTGTAGACAGACATGCCACGTTTTCTTCATCCATTTCTTGGGCCATTGGCAGATTGTTTGTCAACATGACTTTACCTCCCCTGGGTATCCATCTGTATTTGGATTGCTGGTTGGAACCGCCATAGTGTTTTCCATACTATACTAATTTGCATTCTGACCAACTGTGTCTGAGGGTTCCACTTTCCCCAGGACACTCCACCATCACCACCACCAGAAATTGTTCTTTTTTTAGCTTTTACATGATAGCCTTTGGGGGGGGAATAAGATAACATTTTCCTTTCTAAATAAAGGCACAAGGATTTATAATTGTATGGTCGGCGCATTTACCTTGGTGATAGCCAGGGTCTCGGGCCCACCTAGAGACATACATTGCCAAACATATATTATACAATGCATGTCATACACTGACATACACACACACTGTCCGTGCTCTTCTTTCTGGAAGCCAATCCTAACTAAATATCTTACTTGTCCTAACTGCCTTGTCCTAACAGTCTGGGAGGAGCATAGTAGGAGCAGAAGGGCCTAGCTGGGGACCTCTGCACTCACACTAGCTGCTACTCTGCCCAGCACCTCTGAAGCCCGATTTCCTCATCTACCAACTGGGAGCCCATTGCTCACCCCCTTGCCAGGCAAGGGCGGTGCAACAGGCGTGAAATGACTTACGTGTCAGCGCCGTGCCCAGTATTGGTAAGATACCCAGTGAGGGTAAGTTTAACCGGTAACAGGAGGAGGAAAGTGAAAACCTTGCCTGCCCCCCCCCCGTCCCCTGCCACCCTCACCTCACCCATCAGCATCGGGAGCCGGTGCCCGTTGAGAGAACCTTTCACTTAACGCCCAGGTGAATACACTTTTGGCCTTGTCACACATTGCTCTTGGAGATCTTGATAGCACGCATGCCCCTCCTTCATTCCTGCAGAAAAATATTAATTTGAAGGTAAACACAGGGTTTCAAGAGAGATCTTATCAGGTAGATAAAGGAATGCAGGTGGCTTGCGATCCTGGCTTCCTTGCCTCCAAGCATTCTTGGGATCCAGCCTGAGGCTGAGAGACCTTGGGCCACATGGTTAGTTTGAAACCACAGCTGCTCCCTACCAATGCCTCACAAGAAGAACCGTGTTCTTCAGAAACGGGGTCAGGGGCTGGTTGTTTGCACCATGTTGGCCAAAGCCTTAACAACAAAATGAGAATGGCGGGGCGCTCTGTGTAGAACAGCACGCTATTACACGTACCGCAGCACACGGCCAGCTTCTTGAGCTAACGTCTTTCCTGCATTGGGCCTTAGCAGGCTCACCAGAGCTGCCCAGTGCAGCTTTCCTACTTAACAAACTTTGAAACTGCCATTGTTCTTTGTATTGGTTGATCACCTGTCACATGGTATTCTAAGGCTCTTCGTCAGAAAAGGAAGTTGCTAGCAGCAAGGGCCTGTTGGCATTCTCTGGCCAAGGAAACGTGCAAGGGACTCGAGCTGTTGTGGTTGGCAGGAACCTCTCTGCCTCCCACCGGCCACTGCAGTTCAGGCTGTGCATTCTACTCTGACATCAGGACAGCTGAATTAACCTTCATTTTCTGAAAGCTGTCCTCAGACTCTGAGAGGACCATCTCCACCATCTCCCCATACACACCAACCTGGTCCAGTTCCTTCCCCTTACGGGCAAGGAAGCGGGCCACAATGCTATTGTTTTAAACTTTTTTGGTCACAATATGTGTGAAGAAGTGTTTTCACCGTGAGAGTCTCATGATGGGCCTCCAATAGATTAGATGAGTCCCCAAATTAAGATAGAAAATATTCTCTGGTGACAGTGAGGGAGAAACTGTCCTACCATTTCATGAACATTCTGCTCTGACTGGGGATCTGGGACATGAAACACAGTTTAGGGAGTAACCAAACCCACTAAGAAATGGTCCCCATCTCTAAGGAACCTGCTAGAATATGCTAAGTCAGCGAAAAGATGCCACAAACACTAATTGCAAACTACTAAGCGAAACAAGATTGTATTTGTAATGACCCAGTGTGTAGTCCTTGAGAAGCTGCGGCGGAAATAGCATTGTCCACAACCAACAAGCATGCATGTCCCCAGCGGGCTGTTAGGCTGCCACTGACCCACACATTTGTGGATCCAAGACCATGGGATGGGCTGTGTGTGCCCAGCTAATGCTCACTGAATGGCCATGTGGCTGCTTTGCCACTGCATGCCAGGGATAGTCTTGGAAAGACAGTTGCCTAGGAACGCTTTTTTCTCAACCAGATCTTTTGCTGTTTCTTTCCAGTGGCGCATCCTCAGGACCCTCACCACCAGGCATCAGAGAAGCCTGTCATTCACTGCCATAAATGCGGGGAGCCATGCAAGGGCGAAGTGCTTCGAGTCCAGACCAAGCATTTCCACATCAAATGTTTCACCTGCAAAGGTACGGTGTCTCCAGCGTCCTGTTGAGTGGTGTGTGGTCACAGTGCCTCCAACGTCCTGTTGAGTGGTGCATGGTCACAGTGCCTCCAGTGTCCTGTTGAGAGGTGCGTGGTCACAGTGCCTCCAATGTCCTGTTGAGTGGTGCATGGTCACAGTGCCTCCAGTGTCCTGTTGAGTGGTGCGTGGTTGCAGTGCTTCCAACATCCTGTTGAGTGGTGTGTGATCACAGTGCCTTCAGAATCCTGTTCAGTGGTGCATGGTCACAGTGCCTGTGGTGCCACCCCAGGCTCCCAGGTGATGTCTGAGCATCCAGTTCAGTGGCACATGGCCATCAGTACCCGTGGTGCCACCCCAGGCCCTCAGGTGATGTCTGAGCATCTCGCTCAGTGGCACGTGGCCATCAGTACCCATGACGTCACCCCAGGCCCTCAGGTGATGTCTGAGTGCTTTAAGAAGCTCTTAACTCACTCGCCTCTGCTTTAGGAGTAGATTAGACTTGAGGGAGACAGCAGACCCTTTCAAGACAAAGTCTTGGGGGCATTAATTGACCTTCTGATCATGGGGGGAGGGACTTTGTGGGCATAATTGAAAGTGGAGTTTTGAGATTCTTGTATTTATTTTCTCTATGAATGAAAAGATTCCTATTAAAGTAGCTTTGGTATCCACTATTTATGGAAGGACTTTTAATATGAACTTTTAATATGAACTGCTCAGGGCTGGAGATATGGCTAAGTGGTTAGGAGCACTTGCTGTCTTGCAGAGGACCCAGGTCAGTTTCTAGCATCCACACGATGGCTCTAACAGCCATCTGTAGCTCCAGTTACACAGGCTCTGACACTTACTTTTGGCCTTAGTAAACACATCATACATGTGGTTTATATAAAGACATGTAGACAAACATTCATACACATAAAATTAAAAAACACACAAAACTCCTTTTAAATAAAAGACTGAATGCTAAGTCTCTGTGTGTATATACACTCTCACATATCTAGAAGTGAAAATTAAGCCTCTGTGTAGAAAAGCGAGCCCCATCCACACGGTTCCTGCTTAACACCACTGTCCGTTTGCAAGGCCATGTCCTGCCGCTCACAGAGGCTGGCTAGTTAGTCTGCCGTGTCCATGGACTTCAAGGAAAGCAGACGTAGAGAGCACTTGGTGTTTTACCGGCCAATGCACATGGGAGCTGTCGGGTAGGTCCTGGGAACTGAACCCACGTCCTCTGGAAGAGCAGCCAGTGCTTTTAACCACTGAGCCACCTTCAGCCCCTGGTATGAGTTTTGAGACACAGGTCACCGGACTTCTGGAAGTTGTGTCAGGGAGCTTGGTGTGTGGGTCTGAGCAATGTCCGGAGAGAGGAACAGGAGCGAGCCAGCTCCATGGATTCACCTGGCACTTCTCTGTGCTCACCAGGCATCCTGGACACCGGGCGTCCCTGTATGCATCCTGCGTACAGAGACTCTCACTGCTATGCAACACACTTGCTCATGGCCCATAGGCTCCTGGGTGCTTGATAAAAGTACCTAGTAACCAGCAGGTGTGTGAAAGGGAAGGGTGCTTCTCTGGACTCTGTCCCAGCCGTTTCCCACCGCACATAAACTTCCAGGAGAGAAGCTGGAAGAAGTCGGAAATAGGGATGAGAGATGAGTTAGCACCATCGACTAAGCTCAGTGCTGAGAGGATGGTGATGGCTAATGACTCATAGAGTTCTGCTACGCGCATGGATTATAAGCCCTCTTGCCACAGGCAGGAACGGCACAGCCCTGCCAGCTGCTGGAGTATTCACTGGTTCTTATGGTGATGACTTTGCTATATACACGTGGTATCGAGTTGTCTGCCTTAGAGATATATAACTACATCTATTTAAAAGAACCGTCCCCACGAACATATTATATACGGGGATTATTCGATGTTCCTTTTTAAAAGTGCACTCTGGAGTAAGTATGGCCAGCTGGCGTTTTCAGAGAGAATACACTAATCCTTAGGAAGCCTGGGTCGCTCCCAGGGTGGAGATTCTACAGCTGCACCGTAGAGCCTGAGTCTTGACATGCCTGTAAGCAACGTGATCTGAGGCAAGTCACATGTCTGTCTGTGACCCAGTGCCATATCTATACCCTGTGCTGTTACGTCACCTCAGATCTGAGCTTTGCATGGGCCTTACATTGGTAACCATACATGCCGGTAGTACAGCACCCAGAGGGTGGAGGTGCCACGCACAGCATGTCTGAGAAACTGGCTTCTGGTTCCACCCAGTTTGGGTAACTTGGAGTAACCTTTCTTTTTTTTATCCTTTAGCTTTTTGCTCATAAATTTCCAGAGACATGGCTCAAAAAAAAAAAAAAAAAAAAAAAAAAAAAAAAAAAGGACATGAGATGAATACAGTATGCAAATGACTGACCATATGTGTGTCTGATACTTCTAGTGAACTTTGAGACTGTCAAGACATAGCCCTGCCCCTAGATAACCTTTTGGTTTTCTTATTTTCTGGTTTGAACCCAGGGACTGAGCGTAAAGCTTCTTATGTTGGAGATTGAACCTTGTCTTGTGCCGTAAATGTGTCCCTGAAGCGATGAGCATTTTCTTAGGCTGGAGTCCTGTTTTTAGGCTGTGGGCTGTTTCTTAGGGGTTAATTATTTGGAATTATTTGGCAATTTAACAAAATATTGCTAAGGCCAAAAAGAAGAAAAAAGTAAGTCATCTACTCTTATCAGTTTCTGTCTCCTTGCACTTAGTTGTCAGCGTGTCCTGACCCTCTGGGGTTAATCTTTTACATGTGGCAATGGTTGCTGCTTCCATATGGTACCCTGTAGGGGAGCCGTGGCTTCCCAAAGATGCTAGAGCGGCACTAATCAGGATTCAAAGCCAAGTGCGCAACTCAAAATATCCTAATGGCCGTGTTAGAAAGGCGAAAAGGGACAGGCACGTTTAATTTTCATAATATATTTCACTTAGCTATATGTGTCAAAATAGTGTTTTAATTAGCATAAAATTGTTGAGCTTTCTGGTTTTTGTTGTTGTTGTTGTTGTTTTTAATTAATTAATTTATTTATTAATTTATTCATATTACATCTCAATTGTTAGCCCATCCCTTGTATCCTCCCCTTCCTTCCTCCCTCCCGTTTCCCCCTCTACTCCCTTCCCCTATGTCTGTGACTGAGGGGGACCTCCTCCCCCTGTATATGCTCATAGGGTATCAAGTCTCTTCTTGTTAGCCTGCTATCCTTCCTCTGAGTGCCACCAGGTCTCCCCATCCAAGGGACGTGGTCCGATATGGGGCACCAGAGTTTGTGTGAAAGTCAGATCTCCTTCTCCACTTAACGGTGGAGAATGTCCTGTCCATCGGCTAGACTGGGTAGGGGCTCGAAGTTTACTGCTATATTTTCCTTGGCTGGTGCCATAGTTTGAGGAGGACTAGAGGGCCCAGACCCGCCTTTTGTTTTTTTTATCCTGGCTTTTAACACATGCCAATTTGGACTGGTCGTATGGCTAGTGCTCAAAAGCCACCTGCGGGTGGTGGTCACCATATTGGAGAGCACAATTCCATGAACTCTCTGAGGCTTGCATTCTTGTGGGTCTCTCCTTCCAAATTCCTAGGCCTCCTGTACAGGAAGCTAAGCATTCTCCACTCCTTGTTGGCCAGTGTTCCTCTGCCTCTATTTCCCAGCATGGAGCAGGCACAGCTGCCCCCAGGCCATCTTCAGTCCACTGAACATCTCGCTGTCTTCTACCTCCTCATCCTTTCCCTCCTTCTCGCCCTTTCTTTTTTCTTAAAAGTTTAAAGTTATTTTATGGATATGGATGTTTTGCCTGTCTGTATGTCTGTGCGCTGTATGCATGCAATGCCCACACAAGCCAGGAGAGGGCGCTAGCTCCATGGACCTGGAGTTACAGACTCGTGAACCACTGTGTGGGTGCTGGGTATCGAACCCAGGTCCCCTGGAAGAGAAAACAACGCCTTACCCGCTAAGCCATCTCTCTTGCCCCACTTCCTTTCCCCTTTCAACTAAAAGACTACAACAAACATCCTATAACAAGCAGGACCATTTTCCTGCCTGCTGCCATGTTGGTGGGACTTAACTGTCCACAGAGATGTCCCACCAATGTCAAAGCAGATGAAGGGTCTGTAGGTGGCAGCAGTGCCCATCTCAGAAGAGCTGTCTTCTTTCTGGTCCACCCACCTCTGCCGGCCGCTGACTCCTTACACACGGTCTCGTTTCTCCAGGCATGCTGGAATCTAGGTGTGTTGTTCAGACAGCTAGCGGGCCAGTGTCCTGGGATGGAAGAATTGGGGGCCAGAGCGCTTCTGAACAAGCTTTTGTGGAAGGCCAGCTAGTTTAGCACCGGCTGCGAGTTCACCCTGCCTTGCTCCCCTCCTACTCCCCCCCCACCCCCACCCCGCTATCCCCTACCCGTGCACACACTCCACCCACAGAGCTTTACTTCTTGAGTGTGGCTGAGGGTGTTTTCTGGGATTAGAAAGCACTGAGATCCCTGTGGCAGAGAAAAGGAAAGATGAATGATTGTTGCTTTTTTAAAAAATGGCCTTGAAAGAAGAGAGAGAGAGGACACTGGACATCTTACATGAGAGCCAAGCAAATCGCAGCACGAGAGAGGGCTGCTGTTGGGGGTCAGAGAACACAGAGGAAGGAGCTGAAACATTAAGCAGAGCCCCAGAGAGTTCAGGGAAACAGATTTGGCCAAAAGGTTGGTTCTCTTATGCTGGCCTACCAGATCCAGGTTTTTTTCCTAAATGTGTTAGAATTTTCTGGTATTTATATATTTTAAAAAATGGATCTAGGTTATTACCCTAAAATATCCAAAAGAAACAATACTCATGGTGACTAATATGTCAAAGTATTAAACAAAAATATCTACCATATGATGGAACTGAATTATAACTTATATGTAAAAGATACTTAAAAGTGCCGAACACTGATAAATTTGTCCCTTCTTAGAAGCTGTTCTTCCTAGAACAGCAAGCTGCACAAATACCTCAATTTCCACACCCAAGTGGAGATGACTCGCCTGAAGGTATTTTGGGGTTTCTGATTCTCCTGTGGGGCACTGAATACAACCACATAGGAGCAAGCAAGGGGGGAGCTGAAACAGTCATGTCACTGGAACAGATCACAGAATGAGCAGATGTGGGGGGAGGGGGTCATTGAAACCAAGACTCCCCAGGAATTATACCATAGAATGAGCGAAATCAACTCCTTTCTGCTGCAGAATGACTGTTGGCTGGCACCAGGAGGGAGGGAGAGGGAAGAGAGGGAAAGGGGAAGGGACTGAGTACTGAGGACAGGCTAGGATGACCACAGCTCCTCTTCCCATGGTTGAAGTAACCATGTCTTACACACTTAGTAGATGTGTAAGTAGATGCCCCTCGGAGGCAGAGGTCCTTCTGTGTGTTTACTGCCAAATGCCCCAAGCAATGCCAGCCCATGACAATATGTAAATGAATGTGCCAAGAGCTGTGTGGTCCATTGGATCTTGCTGTTAGTGAGTGACACAGCCTGTGGACAGTGCGTGCCCTCTAGTGGAGTCTAGGCATCGGCTTCCAAGAAGAAACACACAAGGGCATCTATCTACCTGTCCCTGTTCACGGAGCCACCGCCTGCCTGGCAGAGGCTGCAGGACGGGGACTTAGGCTGATGCACACTCCTGGGCTGTCCTTGCTACTTACTGCTTAGACTTACTTTCCTCTGGGCTCATGTGGGCACCGGTGTTGGACCATTTTTTGACTCAGTGGAAAACTGGTAAAACCCCAGAAGCATGGAAGCAGTTTCTTGTAAGCCCCAGAGCTGGCCCAGGCTTTTAATACCAACTTGGGAGAATCTTAGGCATTCAGACAGAGATGAGGAGGCAGGAAGAGACAGGGAGCAGGAACAATAGAGACAGAATGGGCTCCCTTCTTACTGCGGCTGAGAAACCAAACGCATGCCAATTTTTCTAGGAAAGTATAGGCCTGCATGTTCGAAATTTTATAATTTTCAGCCGGTAACTATGTTATCTTGTCAAATAAATGTAATGTGACTCTTTTAAAATAGTCAGTTTTAAGTTCCAAACTAGAATAACCATTCATAATTTCTCTGAAACACACTGCACATATACTCCATAATATTTGTAATATGAATGAATGAAATGTTTATAGTTGGCTGATATACTAATTATAGATCATTATTTCTAAATTATTTTATCTAAGTATATCTAAGACTAAGATTTGACTACAATCACTGTTTGGGAGTGGGGGAAAGAAGGTTTGTTTTTGTTTCTGTTTTTAATGCTTCCCAGAATGACATTTCTTAGACAGTGAGAAAATTATTATCCTTGAGTTACTTTTTCAGTCCATCTAATGTCATGAAACCAAAGGTCTTTATAACAAATGCATTTAGGACCATACGGCAGTATCACCACTCAAATTTAATTATACGGTGTAATTGCTATCTAATATTCCCAGTATTTTTCCTTAGCTTGTTCCTATAGGAGAAAGTGACACTGGCATTTGACTTGTTAACTTGTTATTAATAAGGGCTGGTTTCAGAAGACAGTGCGGGACTGTTTAGGATGCAGTGCAGCATCTATAAACCCTGAGCTCAGACCCAAGCGCTGTATAAATGCATCATGGTGGCACTTCCTGTACCTCCTCAAGATTACACTCAGGAGATAGAGGCAGGGGGATCGGGAGTTCACGGTCATCCCCAGCTATATAGTGAATCTGAAACTAGCCTGGACCATATGAGACTCTGTCTTAAAAAAAAAAATACCATGAAGTAACTATCAGTAGTGAGTGGATGGGAAAAATCTCAGTGCTTAAGTGACTCTGTGCAAGTCTGCAAAGATGGATCTGGGAGTCATGGTGGGAATCCTCTCTGAAGTGATGAGGCGGTTGTGGTGGTGGGTTGGGGAGTCTACTGATATAGACTTGTGGCTATGACATTACAAATGTCATCAATCACTTTTTGGTTTTGTTTTGTTTTTCGAGTTTCTCTGTGTAGCCCTGGCTGTCCTGGACTTGCTTGGTAGACCAAGCTGGGCAGGAACTCAGAGCGATCTGCCTGCTTCTGCCTCCAAAGTGCTGGGATTAAAGGTGTGTACCACCATGCCTAGCCCGATTTTATTTTTAAAATTATTTATTATTTTAATTATTGGCATGCCTGTGTGAGAATATGCCACATGTATGCAGAGGCCAGAAGATGGCGTCAGGTCTCCCGGAGCTGGAGGTACAGGTGAGAGGGAGCCACCTGATGTGAGCACTGGGAACTAAGCTTTGGGAAGAGCAGCACTGAGCCAACCCTCAGCCCCAAAGCAAGGCTTCTGTGCTTAGTTACCTACTGTATACCAAATGCAAAACAAAAACAAAACAAACAAACAAACAAAAATAGCAAAATAACTCACCATCTTCTGGGCTCCTCCAGGGGACGTGAGTCACGTCTCCAGCTCCACCCTCTGCAGCACACACGGCTGGTCTCCTAGGCTGCAGCTGGGTCCACTCCCTGCTGCTGCTGTTCTTGGTGGTCATCCATGGTACTGGCATCTCCAAAAACTGCTGGGGTCCCTTACAGCAATGGCTGCCCTTTCACCAGTAGCCTTGCATAGGCTCTCTTCCTGGTACAAGCCCCAACTTCTTTGTGTGACCCCTTCTGTCCTGGGTCTTCAACTGCCACTGCGACTGTACCTTCACCAGTGGCCTCTCCTGGCCTCTCACAGTGCCAAGCCTCAGCTGCTCTCTATGACCCCTTCATGCATTCAAATCCAGTGCCACCTCAGCGGCTCTTACACTACCAAGTTCAGCTACCTAGGCAGCATAGGATCTCAGCCATTCTGGACACGGCTTGTGTGTGCTGACCCTGAGGAAACACTTCCCAGATCTCACCTCAGTGGTGCTGGTTTCCTCTTAATCACCTCTGACCTCTCAGCTCCAGCTGAGCGGCATCAGTTGTCCCAGAAGCACAAAGGTTCCACTGCACTGGAGGTGGCCGCTTGTTGCTCACGGCTGACTCTTCATCCCCCCCCCACCCCAGATCGTATGGACAGAACCTCAATTCTAAATAGCGAACAGCCCCGAAAGTCTGAGACTCCACAAGCCAGGCCTGCAACTCCTGCCTTCCTTCTGGCACCTCGATGGCTTCTCCGTCCCCAAGTTCCAAAGTCCTTCCACATCCTCCCCAAAAACACGGTCAGGTGTGTCACAGCCATATTCCACCATCCTGGTATCAACTTGCCTTAGTTTCTATTGCAGCAACGAAACACCATGACCAAAGCACAAGCTGGGGAAGAAGCGGTTTATTTACCTTCTGCTTCGACATCGCTGTCCATCATTGGAGGAAGGAAGTCAGGACAGAAAGTCAAGCAGGGCAGGGCAGGAGGCCCGAGCTGACGAGAGGCCTTGGAGGGTGCCTCTTCCTGGCTTGCTCATGAGAACCTCATCAAAATGAGGCTTCAGGGGATCCATGTGTTAAAGTCATGGTTTAACGTGCTCAGAGCAGTTTCCTAAGTGAGGTCCTGCCGGAGGAACCCTGGTTGTGGGAGGCAAGCCAGTATCCAGGGCTCCCCCCTTCCCATCCCACCTCCACCCCCTACTCCGTCTCGCTGACCAGCACTTTTGTTGCTGCTGCTGCTGCTTCTAATTGGCTCCTAAAGTAAATGTGTCATACGCCAGTCCTGTGGCCAAAACTTCTAGAGTAAATTGGTGAAGCATTAGAGGATGAAAAATGGAAGCTCATGAAAAGAAAAGAGCATTTCAGTTGCTTGCTCAGCACTCCCATGGCCCAGGAAGCCTGGGAAATCCCCAGGAGCTGTTTTCACACACCCCAGTAACAGCCTCAATGATCCAGAATTTAGGATCCAAGGGGAAAACATGAACATGCTTGACCAGGGTACCCTAGTATGCTTGTGAATTCTCAGCCAAAAGGAGCAAGGGCACAGAATACCCTCCCGTACACTGCCCTAGGAAATCCAGTCCCACTGTCTGGATACCGGCTGCAAGGCGCGCTCAGACAGACAGGAGGAGGCTGGCCTGGGGTTGTCCAACTACAGGCTGTGGACAACAAGCAGACCAAACCACAGCTGAGCCTCCGCACTCTGGGAAAGGAAAAAAGCCTGATTATGGTTAGGACAACAAATGTGACTCCATCCTTGCTGGAAAGTCCATAAAGTGTGCATGCTCCAGAAAGCTCAGTAACTCTCCAGGACCAGAAGGAGGTGTGCGCTCAGTGTGGGCAGGACCAGGAGGAGGTGCACACTCAGTGTGGGCAG
>OU015757.1:74472518-74485745 GCA_907169655.1 Acomys percivali | reverse complement strand
TGTGTGTGTGTGTGTGTGTGTGTGTGTGTGTGTGTGTGTGTGTGTGTATGAACACCAGATGTCAATGTCAGGTGTCTTTGTCCATAGCTCACGAATACATATTTTCTGAGCCAGGATCTTTAACTGAGCCAGGAGCTCGCTCACCAGTGGGATGGACCAGCTGGCCATCCTGGGATCGTCTGCCTCTTTGCCTGTCCCCTAGCCAGGGTCATAGACAGACACCACCCACCCTGGGCTCTGCATGGGTGCTGACCTAATGTTAGCATGGCAGCCATCCTGCTGACTGAGCCATCTCCACAGCCCCTATTGCTTTTTAAAACTGCTCATTTGTCTCAGTTGCAATACTGTGTTTCTACCATTCGAAGACTGGGGGGGGGGGCGGGTTGTTTATTTGTTTTTGTTTGCTTAGATTTATTTATTATATATACAGTGTTCTGCCTGCCAGCCAGAAGAGGGCACCAGATCTCACAGATAGTTGTGAGCCACAAAGTGGTTGCTGGGAATTGAACTCATGACCTTTGGAAGAGCAGTCAGTGTTCTTAACCTCTGAGCCATCTCTCCAGCTTGAAGACTGTGTTTTAAAATAAATACTGTGGCTGGTCATTTTTATCTTCTTAGAATATTATCAGATATAAGATTTAAGGGCAATGTTTTTGATGACATATTGGGCATTTGGTAAAACACTTTAGACCATCTTATATACACACAAAGTTTAGAATGGAAAGATGGCTCAGGGGTTAAAAACACTTACTGCTCTTGCAAAGGAGCCAGGTTTGGTTCCCAGCACCCATCTGAAGCCGTGTGCAACTCCAGGTCCACAGATGCCACGCTCTCTGGCCTCTACCTGAACTTGCACACCTGTGGTAGACGTAAACTCAGCCAGGTGCACACATACACAGAAGTAAATACATCTTTTTTTTTTTTTAAAGGAAACTCTAATTCTACTATTCAGAACTTAAATTTTTATCTTTATGGATACAGTTTTTAATTTTTCACATTCTAGTGGTTAAGGAAATCAAACAACACAGATCATGTGAGGGGACAAGTAAAGCCTTGCTCCACAGGGGGCAGTTTCTTAATAATCTTATGGTTTTCTCCAAAAACATCCTATTCTGGGAAAGGAACATGCACACCCCTTTCTGCAACACACACACACACACACACACACACACACACACACACACACAGGAGGGGGTTTTGCAAATGTATTTGTATAGTAAGATTTTGGACATGAATTACTGTGTCTAAAGCCATGTTAATACCTGCTGGTCAAGACGCCCACAAACACCCACGGTCAAAGAAACAGATCAGTTAAGCTGCTGAAGCAGGAGGCACCAGAGCCACCTCTGGGTGGATTCAGGGTGTGTTCAGGGTTGGGGGTCACTCCAGGGAGTCAGGTTGGTGATGGGGTCTGGGAGAATGAGGGAAGCTGATCTGAAAGCGCCCTTGCCAAAGGAGGCAGTGACAGGTGTGGTCAGAAGAGGGGGCTGCGCCTTCACTCTGTGTAGTGGGAACCCTGTCTGTCTTATATGTGGCCTTGCCCTGCTTTCTCAGACACATGGATTTTGAGTGTTTGTAGATTTTGATGTTACTTTTCTTTTCTTTTCTTTTCTTTTTTTACTTCCGACTCCTCCACCCCACCCCACCCCTGAGACAGGTTTTTCTCTGTGTAGCCTTGGCTGTCGTGGAACTCACTCTGTAGACAAGGCTGCCTTCGAACTCACAAAGATCCGCCTGTCTCTGCCTCCCAGAGTGCTGGGATCACAGGCATGGGCCACTGAGCCCCGGCTGATATTAGATTTCAAATAGCTCTTCCCTTCTCCCTGTGTCTGAACTAACACGTGTGTGTTCCACTTCCCTAACATGGCGGAGTGCGAAATAATCCGCACAATGTTGGCCACTTCTGTAACAGCGAATATTATTAAAGAGCCATTTTTGAGAGTGGCAGGGTCCAGGTGCAGGGCCAGATCAGCGGACTCCAGTGCACACACTCCGCCATCTTGTGGTAGTCAATACTGACTAACAGCTGACAGGATCTCGAATTCACAGGGGCATGGCTGTGAGACTTTTCTAGACTGACATAGGAACATAAAAGTGGATACAGTGAGCTGAGCGCCAGCGTTGATGTCTCTCTGCTGCCTAACTGCAGCGCGTTGTGACCAGCCGCCACTGTGTCCTAAGATGAAGCCTTGCTTCCTTCCGTAAGCTACACTTGTCAGGCTTTTTGTTATAGCAGCGAGACAAGTAACTGACAGATGGGCCTTCCAGAACCTGCCGAGGACGGATGAAAGCTAAGGAATTAAGTCATTTAATCAGCAGTCGAAAGGCTGGCTTAGGTAGGAAGTAAAATTCCATTACAAGCATGAGATTGATGAGCAGTGCTCAGGGAGCCTCGCTCATGCGCGCGCGCGCGCACGCACACACACACACACACACAGACACACACACACACACGCACACACACGCACACACACGCACACACAGATGAGCAGGGCTCCCGGCACCATGGGCTTAGCTGACTCACACGTGCCCTCAATTAAATAAAAGCCTTTCCTAATGCCCTAGCCAAGACGCTATAATTAAATGGTCTCAAGGCCAACTGGACCCCAAAGGGTACCTGGCTGCGAGGAGCTAAGGGGTGAAGGAGAGTCACCTGATGAGATCCACTGAGGTTTGAGCAGCTGCCGAGCCACGTGAGGACAGGTCCTGGGGGGTTTGCTGGGGAAGATTTTATACAGGGAAATGAAGCCACACTTAAAGGCAGAGAGACTGAGAGAGCTGGCTGCACCGTGGGGCGATCCTCTCTGGGCTCTGCGAGGGCGATGGCAGTAACCGTGGGCTGCTGTTTTCCTTCAGACTGCGCTGGCTGTGGAAGGGACATTAAGAACGGGCAGGCACTGCTGGCCCTGGACAAGCAGTGGCATTTGGGCTGCTTCAAGTGCAAGTCCTGCGGGAAGGTCCTCACCGGCGAATACATCAGCAAGTAAGTCTGGGCCACGGGAGTGTGGGTACCGACCGGCTCTGCTTTCAGGGGGATGCCCTCTTCCCTCAAACATGCCCAAAAACATTCCCATGTTGCATCAGTATGAATTGTTTGCTATAAAATTTGTTGAAATAGCTTCATTATTCTGCCTTTGCTGCGCTGTGAACTTAATGGACTGTTAATTGCAGCCTGATTTAATGATTAACAAGGCTGGTAAACTGTGCTTTGTAGTCAATTCCGCACCTAGCCATTTCCCCTTTGCTCTTTTTGTTTTCTATGTCAAGCTAACAAGCAAGGTTTTCTTCTCCAGGGCTTTAGACATCTCCCCCCACCCCCAACACATGGGATCTAGGCTCTGAGCCCGGGAGGACCAGAGCCACAGAACAGCCTGTCAGGGTGAAGGTTCATGTTGGAATCAGAGAGTGCTAGTGTGGGGTTAACTAGAGTTACACAAATCTGTGGGTTATTGGTGAGGTTTTCGTATGATTTTTTTGTTTTGTTTTTGTTTGGTTGGTTGGTTGTTTTTTAGAGACAGGGTTTCTCTGTGTAGCCTTGACTATCCTGGACTCGCTTTATAGACCAGGCTGGCCTCGAACTCACAGTGATCCACCTGCCTCTGCCTCCCAATTGCTGGGATTAAAGGCGTGCAGCACCACCACCGCCTGGCTCATTTTTTTAAAATGTGCTCTAGTAATGAGGAAGAATCTGTCACCCTACATCTTTTTATGACTTTTGAAAAGTTCCCCAACCAAGGGGGTAAGAATATAGCTTGGTGGGAGAGCACAGGCCTGGGTCGGGTCTCCAAAGCCGACTGGAGATACAGTTCGGCTGTAGAGGACTTGCTGTCACACATAGCACCCTGCGTTTGAGCTAATCCCATCTAAAACAAGGTGTAGCGGTAAACACCCGAAAGCATTGCGCTCTGATAGCTTTGGCTTTTTAGAGAGTTGGAGGCTAGCCTGGCTACATACAACCCTGTCTCAAAGGTCAAAACCAAGAGCTATCCGACTTTATTAAATCATTCATTCAATATAGTTAATAAAAGTCATTTTATAAATAAATCCATGAAATAATTGAAAAGGTGGCTTAGCTCCCACAGCCCAGAAATAGTTTCAGAGCACGCCTGGGGTCAAACTGAAGGTCTCCTGTAAGAGAGTAAAGATCTCTGCCCCTGGCAGTGAGGGGCAGCCAGAGGCAAGATGAGTGTCTGGCTCTCAAGTGACACTGAAGACTGGGTAATAAGCAGTGTGGCTCTGCATACTAATACTTGGGAACTGGAGACGTGGCTGTGCTCTGAGGTAAATGCCTGCTGTGGAGCTGAGACATGTTCTAAATGCTCAGAGCCAGGGGGACCTGAGCTGCTGAGGTGATGTGTGAGGTTGTGGGACACCCTGGTGGGCCTGTGAACACATGAAGATGGTGTGGGAAGGGAAGTAAGGCACCCTGGGCCTCTCAGGCATAGAGGAACCCTGGGCTTATCTGAGGGTTATTTGGGCTGCCAAGAGAGGAGCAATACAGGGATTTCTCCTCCTTAGCTCTGTGACTCTCAAGGAAGTGGCCGCAGTAATTATGTGGCCATTTGTGGCTTTGGTGTTTTCCCAAGACCTGAATGCAGCTTTGTCTTTCAGGGATGGCTCCCCATACTGTGAGAAGGACTACCAAGGGCTCTTTGGGGTGAAGTGTGAAGCCTGTCACCAGTTTATCACAGGAAAAGTCCTGGAGGTAAGCAACAGAGGGCCCCCCTCAGATGGCTGCCATTGTCCTCAAAGGTCCTCACTCCTCACACACACACACTCCTCCTGAAGAAGGAAGGCAGCTGCAGGTGACTGTTGACCAAACACCAAGGGGTGAGGCGAAGGGAGGAAAAGATTGACTTCCCTGGGAGTCAAGCAGACTTTTTTTTCTTAGAAATAAGAATCTGGCATCAGACCCTCTGTTCACCTGTGTTGCACGTGTGTGTGTGTGTGTGTGTGTGTGTGTGTGTGTGTGTGTGTGTGTGTGTGTTTGCCTCTGTAGACCCCAGAGGCCCAGAGTCAGCGCTGAGAAAGGAAGTGAGGCCCAAGGAGAAGGCGTTGTCTCTCCTGCCCTTAGAAAGCCACATCCGCTGAGACTCAGAGAACCTGTGGCCTGTCAGATTCAGGTGTGACTGCTTCCAGCCAGGGCTTTGTGTCTGCCTTCTCAGCAGCTACCCTCAGGGCCTAGCTAACTCTTCTTGGGTGAGAGAGGTTGCAGCAAGGAATTCTGGGACCAAAGCTCAGAGAAAACCCTGTTTCTCACAGGCTTATCATCAAGCTGGAGAGAGAGTGACAGTACACAAATGCAAGCACGCACGCACGCACAAGCGCCTTCCTCTCCCCAGGTGGCGATTGTGTGCAGGCAGAGCCAGGAATCCCAGCAGCTTTAGCCCAGGACCAGCCCATCATGGGGCTCCCAAGGGCGGGGGCGGGGTGAGGGATGGGGTGGTGGTGGTGGGCTGATTCCCCATGGCCAGTGCAGTGTGTTTTAGGGATGTGGATCCTGAGAATCCTTACCTTGGTGCTTCTGGGCCATTGGGGGGGGGGGGGGGGGGGGGACATTACAAGTCCCATTACAAGCTCTTCCCCTTAATCAGAGTGGACCCCATGGACCAGTTCTGAGGCTACAAGGAAGAGAGTGCCATATCTGGGTAGTTTAAGGAAGAAAGCTCTGTCATACAGAGGATCACATACTTGCAGGAACTTGTGGGCAAGGACACAGGACACACAAGGACAGAAAATGAGCATGCTGTGGGGTGCTGTGCTGGAGAAATGGCAGCCGCGGGGATCCCGCTAGGATCACATTCAGAAGCCTGAGCTTTGCCAAGAGACGTGGGAAGGCTTTGATGATTGGTAGCTGCAGGGTCATAGGATGGGGTCGGGGTGCTGTGGAAAGAGTAAGTGGGAGTATTCAAGCACCTGTGCACACACATTCCCTGCCACACTGCTGACAGCAGATGGAGAAGGAAGTAACTCAGTTATGCCCCAGCAGATGCTTCAATGAAGAAAGTGTGTTACATTGTAGCCTTCATGGAAGCAATAATACGAGACAAGCCATAAGTGAAGGATGGCAGATGAGGGAATGCGAGGGTTGTGATCAGACCACCCAGACAAGGAGGAGCCCATCACAAAAGGCCACAGACTGGTGTTTGCCAGGGGCTGGGGGAAAAGTGATGGTAACCGATTATGGGGCAATTTCCATTTAGCAAATGCTTTGGAACTAGGTAGAAGAGGTAGGTATGTGGCGTTGAAAATTCACTAGGTGCCTCTGGATTGTTGGTTTTAAAATGATGCGTTTTAGACTACGTGAATGTTGCCTTGAATCTAAAAATTAAAAAGCCAAAAAGGGTGTGAGGGTACTGTAAGGAAAAGAGGCGAGAAGATGAGCAACTAGGTACCCAAGCTTAAGGTCATGTGTTTCATCAACAGAATCGGCCATTTTTGCAGTCTGCACATGGAAATATGTTCCCCAAAGGAGCTGGGAGGGGAAAGGTGCTTGTGCGCGCACGTGCGTGCGTGTGTGTGTGTGTGTGTGTGTGTGTGTGTGTGTGTGTGTGTGTGTTTACATTTACGTCAACAGCTGGGGGCAAGAATCTATAAGATACAGTTGCAAACCAGAACAGGCCATTTTGAGGACGTGCTGGTCCTTCCATGTTTCCTCTCTCGGGCTGGAGTCACAGAGGCTGCCAAGGACCTTGTGGCAATTTGGGCTCAGGTGTCAGTCGTGGGTGGATGAGTTTAGGGCTTGGAGACGTTCTATGCAAAGCCTCCAGCTCCAGGCAGCCTGGGCGTAGTTTGCACATTCAGCTTAGATTAGGGGTCCGCCCAACAGGCTCTGTTCTCTGCAGATGGGTGTGTGACCCAGAAAAATGTCCACAGGGGTTAGCACAAGACATGTGACAGCTTGTGACTCAGCTGGGCTTGGTCGTCAGGAGAAAGCAGGGCCAGTCTCAGTGCCCCACCCCCACGCCTAATTCCCAGGGGCCTATTAATCAACCATTCTAAGGGCAGGTTTGTCTTGAGTACTACAAACCTTGTCTTTCTGTTTTAAATTCATTTTTATCCATGTATCAGTGGGTTTATTTTCTGCATGAATTGCAAGAGTGGTCACTTAAAACAATTATCTACGTTTTAGAGTCTAGACGTTTGTAACAATGTATCATCTGGGCCATTGTTCTCTCAAATGCTGGAGGAATGAACATCCTCTTCCATCTCCAGCCTTTTAGAATGCCTTAGTTTGTGGCTGCCTCAGCCAGGTGCACTTTCAGAATCACCCCCCTCGGCCAGCTGCCCTCCCACCTTCCTCCAAAGTGGGCATTTTTCATTTCCTGTAAGGCCATGCCCATCTCTCAAACAGCCTCCTCAAGACCCTTGCCTTGATTATATCTCTAAAGACGGTTTCCAAAGAAGTCAATGTCCCCAGCCCTGAGGCCTCGCGGTGGAGCTGTCTTTTGCTTGTTCCATTCTAGAAAACCAGGATACCACCCAAGTATCAATGTGAAAGACTATAAACATTGGAGGGGAGCTGAGGCGCCGGTACATGGTTCCCCAAAAGGTACCACCATGCACTGAAGGGCTCTTTGAAGAGAGAAGGGCCCCCAAACAGCAGGTCCAGGCACAGCTGTGTCTCCTGTTGGTTCTCTCACATTTCCTGGAGATCTCCAGCCTCCTTGGCACTGTCTTCCTCTCACAGACGCAGGGCATGCATGTAGCCTTCAGAGTAATATCCTGCCCTCCTGCGTGTCCTTTCTTTTTGAGTTTTTAAAGGTTGTTTTGAGACAGGATCTAACTGGAGCTTCCTGTGTAGCTAAGGATGACGTTGAACTGTTGCATGCTGGGATCACAGGAGTGGATCAGCATGCCTAGTTCGTGTGCTGCTGGGGTTATGGGTCGTAGAAGCATTGCCCCAACTGAGCACTATCTGCCCATCCCACCTCCCAGAGTTGTAACCCCCACACATTTCCTCAGCCTGAGGGGAGGGGTAAGTGGAGACCAGGTGGTCTAATGAGAAAGGTGACAGGGAACCTAGGGACTCATTCTTGGCTCTGGAGTCACCCTCTGAGGACCCTGGAGAAGCCTCTCAGCATCCTTCACCTCATCTCTCCTTTCATCAATGGAGATCATTGAAAATATGCAGAAAACCCTGAGATGTGGGTGCTTGACTCAGGGCCCGTGTGCATGCCAGCTATGAGTTTTCCAAGGCTTTCTGAATCTCAGGGGTCAGGAGCCTGGGGCTCATTTTGACTGAAGATGCCGACAGGAGACTAGCCTGTCACCCCCAGGCGCACGCACATATACTTGTGTCATACTTTTCTTTATATTCACTTACTTCCTGTACTCCTTTCCGTGGTGACATCGTCTTTGAGGACGATCTGTTGTAAAGTCTTTAAAAGTATTCACTAGGCCTGAGATGGCTCCGTGGGTAACGGTGCCTGGAAAGAGAGACTCTAAAGACAGTTTCCAAAGAAGTCAACGTCTTGGACATGCATGCTCACTGTGACTCTCATGCATGCCCCTCTAACGCCCACTCGCACGCGTGTGTGTGTGCGCGCGCGCGCGCGCACACACACACACACACACACACACATACGTGAATAAAATGTAACAGTTCCCTAAAGTGTTTACTAATTGATCTATAAATCCACAAAGCGTTCTGAAGATTGTCATGCTTGCCTCTTAATTAACAGTCCAGGAGCAAATTAGAGTGAAATACTAGGGTTTATGGATCACCTCCTACCTCCGGTCCCTTCTTTGAACTCTCCTTGGAACCAACCTCTCCTGTTTCTTCTCCCCGTTTCTCTGTCTGCCCACACCCCTGCTTGGAAGCTGCAAGGCAGCCAGGGTCAGTTACGGGTCCTACTGGGCCTGGGGCTTCCCTTGGCTACAGATCCAGTCATCTTTGGTGGATGCCGCCCCCCTTCCTTCAAACTGTAAACAAAGTCCCAAGAGCAACTGAAAAGGGCTTGCACTGTGTGTCCTCCCTCACCCCTGGGCTCCCTCATCTCTGGGGCTGGCCACCCTGGCCATCCACAACCCCAGGGAGATTGTGTCACAGCTCACTCTGGCTCCAGCCATTGTCTCCCCTACCTACGTGCCTTCCCTAAGGAGGCCTCTGCAGGCTGCTGCCCTAGGCACGTTCTTCGGTCCCTTCTGGAAGGAGCTAGGCAGAAGCTGTGTCCTGGTTCTCACCACAGGGCTGGGAAGCAGTCTCGCTGTCCTTGGTTAGGTCACACAGGCTCTCCTTTCCTCCTCCCAGCAGCCAACACCTGCTGGCTGAGTCTGGTCTTTCCAGAATGTGTGGTGAGGCCTGTTTTCTTGGGGTGCTCCTGGGGACTGTGTGCTGCTACCTGTAACAGCTACTGAAGAACAGGGCCTAACGAGAGACACCATTAGAGACTTCCTCCCCCCTATAGAAGCCCTCAGGACCATGTCCTGTGTTGCTGTGTTACCTTGGATGTGTTTATGCTTGCTTTAATCCCTCCCCGCACCCCATACACACACATACACCCACGTCTGTTCAACTCCTGGTGTGGAGGAATTGGAATCACAACACAATTCACTGAAATCCTTCCCCCAGATTCACCAAGAGATTAAAAACCAGTAGATTCTCTTGGTCTGGCTTTTTAACTGATTAAAATATCTGCTTTTTCACAAAGTGGGAAGTGTGTGTGTGTGTGTGTGTGTGTGTGTGTGTGTGTGTATGCGCTCGAGTGCGCGCAAATGCACACTAAGCCACATTAGAATGTTAAGGCACTTTGTCCTGTGTTGGAGGCATGTTTTGTCACACCCACGCTGAGTTGCCCTTGTTTTGCACTGGCCTGTCTCTGGGAAGAGAAGCATGCGTTGCCCTACAGCATGTACACCAAAGGTCTGGCTGTCTTCAAAGTCTGCAGAAAACAGCCAGGCATGGTGGTTCACGCCTTTAATTCCAGAACTTGGGAGGCAGAGGCAGGCGGATCTCTGTGAGTTCCAGGCCAGCCTAGTCTAAAAAATGAGTCTAGGACAGCCAGGGCTACTCGGAGAAACTCTGTCTCGAAAAACAAACAAACAAACAAAACAAAAAGATTTGCCAAAAACAGTGTAAAGTGCCAAACCCCTCCTGTCATGTTCTGTCTGTATCACACGTGCAGAGCCGGAGCGACAGTCCATACAATGCACAGCAAATGGCACCCTGCCTTTTCAGTCTTCCCACCAATTTGGCTTTTTTCTTATTCTTTTCTTTTTTTAATGTTTAAAGAGCTTAAATCTTTTTGAGAACTGGGGAAGGGGAAAGGATCCGGCCCCTCTGTGGTGTGGGCTAGGTGTTCTGTGGCCCAGGGGATCTTGAGCTACCACAGTGTCCTGACCTTGTGTAACACGTTTTACTATTTGCAAATGATCGCATAAATATTTAATTCTCACAGCAGTCCCTGTAAAGTGGTCAAGGCCTCCACCACTGACCTGCATTTATAGAAGAAGTGCTGGGAAATCTGGAACTAATTAGCAACAGACTGAAATTAGAAAACAGGTCTCTTGATTCTCAGAAGGTGGGGACACATGGGAACGTGTGCACGTTTGTGCACAGCCATCCACAGTCAGATAACTGGGCTTGGAGCTTGCTGGAGGACCAAAATGTACGGCTCCTGATAAGCGAGAAGCCTGTCTCAGTAGCCGTCCCGTTACACCTGTTCTGGAGTCAAACATTTGCCGCTTCGTTGCTTGGTTGGTTTTACCAGCTACGGTGCCGCTGACGCCCTTGCTCGGGGTCTGTTGCTGTTCTGTGGAGTCAGACTTAAGGGTGTCTCGGGTTTGTTACTCAGCTGCAGGCAACCCAGACACCTGGCAGGGCCCTCAGAGTATTGCCAATGAGTAACACTGTCACCAGACCAAGGGCTCAGTTTCTTCACAGAGCTCTAGCCTGGGACTCTTCCCAGAGCCATGGGTATTCTGGAAGCTCTCGTGAAGCAAGGGGAAAGTAGGGACACTCGCCCGGTCATGTTTCCTCATTCCATCCATCGATGGATGACTAGAACTAGACAAATGGTTTCCTACTTTTGTTCTGTTCTGGAGACGGGGAAAGTCTTGCTAAGTTGCCCAAGATGGATTTGAACTGCAGGACTCAAGCAGTGTGTTCACCTCGACTACATGAATAGGTGAGACCGTAGGAGACTCCTATACTACCTACCACACCTGGCTTGAAATGGTCTCCTTGTAGATGGGTTAAGCAAACAGTGGTATATCCACGTAATGGAATATTACCTTACCATGTAAAAGAGTGAAATGTTGATTCATGCTACAACATGGATGATACTTGAAAACACTCAAAATTATAGGAAAGAAGCAAGTCACAAAAGAAAATGGGTCATATGATTCAGTCTGTGTGACATATATAGGCTGGGTAAATGCACAGAGACAGGAAGTAAGAGGATGGTTTCCAGGGACTGAGAGGAGAAGGAAATCGGGAGTGACTGTTTTTTTAGTTCAGGGAGGAGTGACAGAAACATCCCAGAATTAGACAATGGTGATAGTTGCACAATATTTCTAATATATTACAAAATGCTGAGGTGCCTGTTTTAATAATGTGAATTTTATGATACCTAATTTGCACCTCAACATGAATGTATACATATGCATGTGTATAAGCAAACACACCCGCTCCCTTCGCAAGGATGTGAGGTACACAGTTATTCTGTGTGTATAAATGACTCTGGAGTTTTAAAAGGACAAAACTTTAAAAGGACATAGACATACACACATCACACACACACACACACACACACACACACACTGCGCAAACACACACGTACACACACCACACAGTACACACACACTGCGCAAACACACATGTACACACACCACACAGTAGCCATCTTAGTTTCCTGTGTTCCACCTCTTTCCTCTCTGCCATTCATTCTCTCGCTCACACTTTAACTGGGTAAAGACATGAAAATGAGCAGCTGGGTTGGTGTCGCCATTGTCATTGTCGCCGTCGTCCTCCTCCTCCTCCTCATCCTCATCACCGTGGTCTTCGCTTGTAGCCCAGGCTGGCTCAAACTTGCTGCCATCCCTGTTAGGTTCTTTCTCACTGTGGGAAGTTAAACTTCGGTTCTTTCCTGCATCCACTGTTTGCCATTACTTGCACCTGGGCCCTCGGTCCTAGAGGGACGTCGACTGATGTGAAGTCTTGGATGGAAAGCGACCTCGAGTTTACGTTGTACACAGGGAGGGCCTGTGATGTGTTCGTTGTGGCACTCCGTTTGCGAAGAATAACTTAACCCCTCCCGTTCTGAACAGTGGGGATCGCCTCACGTGGAGTTCCACATGGCTTGGCATGGCTTGAGGAAAGCGTGCCTGACCCCCTACCCCAAGCCACTCCCTCTCTCTCTCTGGCGTTCCCACTGGCGGAAATGTGTTGCCAGGGCAACGAAAGACTGTTCACAGCAGTAAAGATGTGATATTTATGGAAAACTCACCCCATTTCCTGTCAGAACAAATGGAGGAGCTCCCTTATCCGGAAATGACAATTTGAAAAGAATTTGTATTTATCTTGAGTTGAAAAGATATTTTGGGTTTGAGAGTGATTTTTAACTTTGGAGAGTTAAGTCGGTTCAAGATTTTCCTTGCTTTTCCTTGATCTTAAACATATGATTTTATTTGACTGTTTGGTTTCAGCTACATTTATTGTAAAGCAGTGTGTTGCTTTCTTATCTGACTCAGTTAGGTTTTAAGTTTACGAACTGTTATTTCGACGCCAGCATGTTGATTTACAACTTCAATCCCAGGACTTTGGATAGAGGGGCAGGCAGCTGAGTTCAAGGCCAGCCTGGTGTACAAGCAAGTTCCAGGAGCTGGGGCTACATGGAAGACTGTCTCTAAACGGGGAGGAAAGGTAGAGTGGAGAACTGGCTCGGCAGGTAGGAGCACTGGCTGCCCTTCCAGAAGACCCGGGTTCAATTCACACACACACGCTGACCCACAAGTGTCTGGAACTCCAATTCAGGGAGGTGTGATGCTTTTTCTGGTCTCTGTGTGTGATGCATTGTATGTGCTATGACAAATCACACCATCAGCTGGGCAGTGGTGGCGCACACATTTAATCTCAGCACTCGGGAGGCAGAGGCAGAGGCAGGTGGATCTCTGTGAGTTCGAGGCCCGCCTGGCCTACAAAGTGAGTCCAGGACAGCCAAGGCTACACAGAGAGACCTTATCTCAAAAAAAAAAAAAAAAAAAAAAAAAAAAAAAAAAAAAAAA
>OU015757.1:74457635-74470689 GCA_907169655.1 Acomys percivali | reverse complement strand
ACACACACACACACACACACACACACACACACACACACACACACACACAGCACAGGGCTGTGATACACAGTAAATAAATCAATGTAAAGTTGTAAACACAGCATAAATTGTATAAACATAACATGCTGAGCCAGTCTGATAAACGAACCTCTTTAGGCAGAATTTCCATTGACAGCACTACAGAGTTCTTTAGTTTTGAGTGCACACGTCCAAAATTGAACTCAGCTTTATTTTGAATTTGCGTAACATGTGTCTGGAAAGGCAGCGACTTGGACAAGAGAGCTGTTTGCAAGCTGGGCTTGCCACTCACCTTTCCCTCTTCCCAAATGCAGAAAAGACGCTTAAAAGCACTAGTCTTTTTTTCAAGGCCAGTTTCCGGGACCATTTCTGTCAGATTTACAAGGTACTTAGCTGTGAGCGGCTGTGAAGAGATGGTACTTCCTCACCTGCACTTAACAAAGGAATGTGTACCCCCCCTCCTTTTCTGGAACATGGACTGGCCCATCGTGGCTGCTGGTGTGTTTAGTCAGTGAAGCGAGGAGAGGAGGCGTTGAGAGCACGGAGCTTGCCACAACTGCTCTCGTTTCCTGTTTGAGTCTCTGGAGGGATGCGAGTGGCTGCAGCGTAGCTTCTCGCGAAGCTGGGTGTATAAGCCAGGCAGGCAGGCAGGCAGGCAGCCAGCCAGGGGCCTCAGTCTACCCATTTCCAGAGAGTTGTTCTGCCCAGGAGAACTGAGGAACAGGAGCAAACCCACAGGAACCCTGGCACAAGGTAAAGTGCACATTGCAAAGTTGTCCTTCGCCTTGGAGGTGGTTGTTAGATCTCTGGTGGGTTCGCTTGGGAGCCACTGAGACATCCGTGGGATGCCAGTTGCAGGCTAGCAACAGAGACTAAGTCTATTAACCCAAAACGCATTTTATTGATTTTTTTTTCCTAATGCTATACCTTTGAACTGTGGACCATCTCTCATAGACAGAGATCTAAATAGACAAGGCAGGTCCTGCCAGGGTGCAGCAGAGGGCAGTGATTTTTAAAAACTGGAGCTGTGGTTGGGTGTGATTACTCCCAAGAATGAAAAACCAGTGCTTGTTTGTGTGCACGTGTGCCTGTTCCTGTGTCTGTCTGTCTGTGAGTGTGTGTTTTTGGGCTTCAGAGTTCTGAGGAATTTGCTTTTGAGAAGAAAGGACTGTAAGTCCCGGTGGGATACTTGGTGGTCAAGGTGACATGGGACCCGCTGGACTCACTACTGTAAATGTGTGGACGGTTTTCCTTAGTGACTTCCCCATGACTGCCAATGCAGATCAATATGTTTGGAGAGTGTTCTTTTTTTCCTTAATTTTTATTTTATGTGCCTTGGTGTTTTTGTCTGTCTGTGTGAGGGTGTTGGATCCCCAGAGCTGGAGTCACAGACAGGTGTGAGCTGCCATGTGGGTGCTGGAAATTGAACCCCGGTCCTCTGGAAGAGCAGCCAGTGCTCTTAACCTCTGAGCCATCTCTCTACACTTGCATAGTATTCTTATTTGTTTCAGCTGCTGCTTGGAAAGGCCCTCCTGTGTGACTTCTCACCACCCTTGGGTGAGCAGTGAGAGGACCGGTCTTTATAATAAAAATAGTTTTCCTAAAAGCCTAGCTGTTCGTGCAGTTACATGTGAACGCTTATTGTGTTTTTGTGTGGGGGAGGGAAACGGTTTAAAGTGTGTTGTGCGAAGTCTGAAGAAGAGCTGAGAAAGTTATGCCGACTGTGGTAGAACTAGATGAGAGCTCCTGGTGGCTGAGGTCGGATATTTGGAAGAAATCCGAGCCAGGATCCCGGGGGCTGCCGAGGAATGCTAAGAGGATATGGAAGTCTTTAGATTACCCAAACAGGTCCTGACAAGTGAATGAAAAATAACTAATTAAAATATAATCGTTGCCATCCTGTGATGGATCAAAAGGCTGGTTGGGTCTCCAGCCGCTCCAGGCTTACAGGAGTGGGTTACTTTTGGGAAGGCTTTGGTAGAGCCAGGCCTCGTGTAGATCCGAGCTGCGAAGAGCTGTCTTAAGTCGGTTGCCTAGGCATTTTCATGGGTCAGTGAGTTGACCCCTGTGTCAGAGGGCCATCTAACAGCCACAGGAATGTTGCACCAAGGCCACAAAGGGCTTTCCCACCAGCTCTGCAGGCTCTTATCTGTGAGGGCTTAGCAGTCAAAGCCTCCTGGGTCCTGTCATCGTCCTCTGCCTGCAGAGCCCTTAAGAACAGGGCTTGTCAGCCTTTGTGCTGCTGATATTTTGGATGGAGTCATCCTTTGAGGCTGGGGACTGTCCTGAAGGATGTTTGACTTCAGGTTTGGTCTGTACTTGCCCAGTGACAGTAGCACCTCTCTCCCCTGCCACAACCTCAGATGCCTCCAGACACTGCCAGAAGCTCCTAGCAAGGCACAGGTGCCAAAATGAGACACCCCCCCCCCCAGAGATTCAGTGCAAGTCAGGTTTGGAGGGAGGGGAGAGGTGGCTGGCACCTGAAGGAATTCTGCAGAGTCTCAGGAAAGTCCCTGGGCAGACATTTTAGCCTGATCATTTTGGATTGAGTTTATCTGGCCTTTACCTGCAGTCACGTCTTGAGGGGTGGGGGCAGTGTATGTCTCTTTCTCCCTTCCCCTCAAAGGCTGGCTGGTATTTTGTCAGTGCTGTGGTTATATAGTCAGATATATATCTTAAGTATATCCTGGGACCTACTATTTAAAACGGAGAGGAAACACAGTGACCCATTACACACTGCGAAGAATCGTCCACAGCTTACTCATTCTGCAGATAAAGGTGTTTTGATATGTGGCTGTTGGGTGTGGCTAGGCAAACCTGGGGGTTTTCATTTGTTTGTCTGGTTTTGGGTGGTTGTTTTTCTACTTCTGGAAATTGAAAATGAATGTTTTCATCCCCCAACTCCCTGCCTCCACCCCCCACCCCCACCCCCGGATTCCCTATTGCCATCCTAGGAGGTCTCAAACGCTAGTGGTTTTTGTTGTTGTTGCTGTTTTTCTGAGACCAGTTCTCTGTGTAGCCTCCTTGTTGTCCTGGAACTCTGTTTATAGACCAGGCTGGCCTCAAACTTACATCGATCCACCTCCCTAGCGCTGGGATTAAAGGCGTGCACCACCACGCCCAGCCTTGTTTTTTCAAGGACCTATGTAGGTAACAAGGAAGTCAGTGGCTGGGAAGTCTTCGTCCATGTATTTGTTTCTTCTCCAGTTGGCACCTGCTACTGCTTGTTCACACCAAAAGATAAACCCGGGTCTGAACATCTGAACTGATGGTTTGCCTACTTATATCTCACTGGTTTCGGACAGCCCCCATGCCCCAACAGTAGCTGTAAATTTCCTAGCTATATACTCAGAGTCTTGTAAACTAGCCGACCCTTAGAAGTTGTGTTTGCCACATTTTATGGTGTTTCTCCAAAGAGCAAGGTGCAGCTGTGATTCCCATGAGCATGAGCGGCTGACCAGTCAGGAGGGGTCACGCCAGGACAGGCACCGGGCCACCCTGGTTTGCCGGAACCCATTCTAGTGATATGGCTGCCCTGACCGTGGTATTATTATCATCAGATTTCTGCTTTTGACTGAGAAATAAGTTTGTTTACCTCTGCCTGGAGGCACCAGTGTGTCATATTGCCATGCGTGCTTCTAGAAACATCCATCCCCCCCCACACACACACACTCACTGGACCTCAGGCCCACACGTGCAATGAGCTTTAATGTGTTAGGTCATTTGCCCTGGAGATATAACACGGTTGCGCTCAGCAGATGATGACCCTTGGAAAGACCACCCAGGAGCTTGGCCTGCAGGAAGCTGGATGCCTGTGCCGGGGCAGGAAAAGGCATGAAGTGAAATCTTGGTCCCTTATTATGAGTCACAGCTAACACTCCCGTAACAAAATCCACAACAAATTTTTTAAATTAAAGTTTCGTATGACACAGACTGTTTCAAAGCAAGCACCCAAAGACTTGAGGGAAACTCCACTTTTATGTTTTGTTGTGGTGGGGAACGGCCAGCTGTGTACAAGTGTGACAGGGCAAACATCTGGTCTAATGAGAGCAGACAGGGGAGCCTGCTGAGACCTGGCCTTTCCAGGAGCCCTGGCCTCTGCACTCCCTTTCCTCCTGGGACCCAGCACTTCCCCTTAGGGTGTCTTTATGGCCAGCTCCCACATAGACAGGCAGACAGGCGGGCAGGTCAGAGCAATATCTCAAGATTTTATGGCGGGCTTTGGCCAAGAGAAGAAAGTCAAGTTTTTGTAATTTGCTCTGGGAGAGAAAGGGCAGGTGGGATGAGGGTGGGTGTGGGGAAGGTCAGTGAGACTGGTTGTCAGGCCTTTCTAGCTCTTTGATTCGTGCTTGCGGCGCCAAAACATCCCGCCCTGAGCGACTGTTCCAGAACTCTCATCTGCCAGCTGTGTGTTTTTTCGAAAGGACCTAGCTGGTCCTGTTGTGGGCAGGGTTTCTGTTTAAGAGGTTGACAGGCGCTTTGAACAATGCAGAGGAAGTGAGTCTGTGGGTTGTAGAATTTGGAAAGGAAGAAAGCTTATAAACTCGTATTCACACAGTCCAGAAAGTGAATTTCCGTTGGTATTGAAGGCCCCACAGGCTAACGCTGCCTCTGGCTTCTGTGAGATGAGGAACATCTGAACCCCAGAGGACCTTAGGCAGAGGCGAGTCCTCACATCCCCTCAGAAAACTGTCAGCCTGAGGAAGCTTCCAGGCCCTGCCCTTCTCACATGTCGTAGTGTGGCGTCTCAGGACTGAGAGGGTCCTGGTGGCCTCGCTACAGGTTCCTCATATTCTGAGACAAGTCCTGAGATGTGAGGTGTGCCCGTGACCTGAACTCAGAACTTTCCTGGGATGTGTGTGGAGTGAAGATTCTGTGGTGAGAGGTAGAGAAAGTGGAGATGTCGGAGGCTCCTGCCTCAGGTCACAGACTGAGCCCAAGGCCTGAGAATGTGAGTGACAACTGAAAAGGGACATCGGCAGCTGTTGTCCTCTTTATCCGTAGGTGAGAGGTGAGGCACTGTGTGCAGCAGGCAGAGCTCAGTGTGAGGCTGGTGATATTATTGCTCAGCTGCATGAACCCCAGAACTGGGGCTTATGGTTCACTTAAGGGCCTGGAGCGAAGGATGGCTCAGTGGTTGACAGCATTTGCTCCTCTTCCAGAGGTTTTAGTTAGCAGCACCCAGGTCAGGGGGTCACACCTGGCCAGAACTCCAGCTCCCAAGGACCCAATGATCTCTTCTGGCCTTCATGGACACACAAACACACACACATACACACACACACACACACACACACGTTGAGAGAGAGAGAGAAAGAACACATATACATAATTTAAAATATTTTTTAAAAAGAAACTTCAAAATTAAACTAGTTTCAAACTAGTAAAGCTAGAAGGTTTATTTTGATTTCCTGGGCTTCAAATCTGCCTGTGTCTGGAGCCAGAGAGGCTGGGAGCAGGCCCGGGCGGGCACACACCCCAGTGCCTGTCCCCTTCCCTACACCTCCAGAGATGACTGTGGCCTCTCCTTGCTACTGGCCATTTGTTGGCTCCTGAAGATGAGCTGGAGCGGAAATGCTCGCTTTACACTCAAGACCTCTCTCATCTCCCCTTACTGCCAAGTAGGAGTTTTCTTCAATTGTTTTAGTTCACGCAGCTGGCTTCTTGCACACACACACACACACACACACACACACACGCACACACACACACACACACACACACACACACCCGCCCCGCACGCCTCCACTTATATCCATATACCTTGTCCAAATAAAGACACTTGAAAAAATAGAGAAATGTGTTTGGCAAAGCTCGGGACATCCTCTAGCAGAGTTTAAGGCTAGCCTTCTGCTTTGTTCTGGCAGCTAGTGACGGATGCCAAGTATATCTCGTCTGGCACCGGATGAAACGCGGCAGCGCTTGCATAACGCCATCTAAATCGCAGAGGGGGCAGGATGGGGCGGGGCAGGGTCCAGAGTTCCTTTGTGCTGCATGAAGAATTCTAAACCTTAAGGGGAAAGAAAGTCTTCTTGGCTGGGCTTGTTTTGTCTCTAAACTGCATAGTTGTGTAACCCTATCTGTGCCCCTTATCTTGGTTCTTACATGCAACTTTGCACCCCCCTCCCCCCTTTATTCCTGCCCCTCTGTCCTCCCTCCCCCTCCCCTCTCCCCATCCCCTCTCCCCCTCCCCCCTTATTCCTGCCCCTCTGTCCTCCCTCCCCCTCCCCTCTCCCCCTCCCCCCCCCTCTTTATTCCTGCCCGTTAGCCGCTCTCCATCCCCCTCCCCTCCCCCTCCCCCCTTTATTCCTGCCCCTTAGCCGCTCTCCATCCCCCCTCCCCCTCCCCCTCCCCCTTTATTCCTGCCCGTTAGCTGCTCTCCATCCCCCTCCCCTCCCCCTCCCCCCTTTATTCCTGCCTGTCAGCCGCTCTCCATCCCTCAGGCTCGTGCTGTTCCCATCTTGGGTCTTTTTGCACGTCCTTCATCCTGCATGGAACACTCTCTCACCACACCCTTCTCGTTCCTCGGCGGCTGCTTGCTGGTCCCCTAGCTCAACCCTGACCCCAGGCCATCTTCTGTCCCCTGACCTTGTTTTATTTCTCCCTTTCCTCTCATTCTCTTGGGTCATGTTTGCTGTCAGCTACCTACTGGAAAAGGTAATCAGGTGTCGGTGCCATGGTGGAGGTAAAGCAAGTGGGTGAACGGGCATTTGGATGAAAAGATGTGCGTTTGGTTGGATAGATGGATGGATGAGAGGGGAGCAGGCAAGGATGACCTCAGTCCTAGCAAGTGTCACCTCTGCCTCCTCACTGACGTCCCAGGACATGCGTCTTTGGATGCTTTTCTTCCTAGGGCAGGCACTAGGTCTCATACCAGTCTTCCGCCCTGTCAAGTTCCTGAGGGCAGGAATATCTAACTAAGGGTGATGATGCCTGTAATCATTAATTCACCCTTGGTTGGTTGGTTGGAGACAGGGTTTCTCTGTGTAGCCTGTGCCTGCCCTGGACTTGCTTTGTAGGCCAGGCTGGCCTCCAGCTCACAGAGATCTGCCTGCCTCTGCATCCCCTAGTGCTGGGATTACAGGCGTGTGCCATCACACCTGGCTCATTAATTCACTCTTAATTGCTATAGTATTTTATAGATATGCCTCATTAAAATTATTGCCACAAATAAGTAAGCTAGGGTTGGCAAGATGGTCCAACTGCCAACAGGCTTGATTGCATCCCTGGGACCCACATGGTAGAAAAGAGCAAACCTCTTAAGGTTGTCCTGTCTCCCATACATACACTGTGGCACAGGAAATGAAACAAATAGACATGTAAAAACAAAAAGTAAGCTGAGGCAGGGCCAGGGTTTGGATGCAGTTTCTGTCCTCCAAGCCCATATTCTGTAGGCTTTCTGTGACACTTGTCAGGGCCCAGGCTTAACTTAACCATCTCTCATGCATTTGCTAAGTAAGTGAAAACCAAAATGTTGTCTCTTCTTTTTTCTTATTTATGATTTATGTGAATAAACATTATTTATTTACAGTGTCATAAATATAAAGTGTGCATAATCCAATGGCATTTCTATGAGTAATTAGCCTGCTATAAGTCACCCTCTTAGACTGACATTTATAGATTACTTGAATCCCTTTCACTGAGCATGCTCATCCCCCCCCCCCTCTCTCTCTCTGTGTGTGTGTGTGCGCGTGTGTGTGTGTCTATGTGCATGTTTAAGAGTTCAACCTTGAGGTCGTTTCCTCAGGAATCATCCATACTGGTTTTGTTTTTGTTTTTTGTTTTTTTGTTTTTGGAGGTACAGGCTCTCACTAGGACCTGGGCCCACTAAGTCTGGCTGGGCAGCCAGCAAGCTCCTGTCTCAGCTTCCTCAGTGCTGAGATTGTAAGAGCACACCAGGATGCTTGTCTCGTCACAGGGGCTGGGAATCAAAGTCACCTCATGCAGGTGTGATAAGCAGTCTAAAAGCATTGCCATGTTGGTGTTCTTCTGTGTCTAACATAACCCAGGCTTGTCATGTGCCGCCTTTACTGGATCAGTCTTGGTGATCCATGTGGCCAGGTGTGTTCCATTGTCAGGTGGACACAGGAGCACACATTATAGGCACTTTTTGTTGCGGCCACCCAGTGGCCTCAGCAGGAGAGATGTGCTCACTGGTTTCTCAGGCTTGCGGTGACAGCCATGGTGGCTTGTGGGGTACAGGTCTCCTGTCTAACAGCAGGATCTGCCAACACCTGAGTGAAGCAGAGGTGGCCGCCTTGTCAGGCTGGTCCTTTGTAGCAAGGTGCTCTCCTTGGCAACTAACAAGCTCCGCCCAGGGTCTGGACGAACCCAGCAGGTTCCTGAGTGCCTGCGCCGGGGTGTGAGCACCAGGATGGTATGGCTGTCTAAGAGCTCAGAAGGGCCACAGCCTCAGGCAGGACCAGAGAGAAAGCAAAGTGCTCTTGTGGCCTAACGTCTCATCCCCTTCTCCCTCCTTTTCAGGAGGATGTGCACATACCCAAATGCTATTTGAGAAGTTGTGGTAAAGAGTTAAAAATCAGGGTTATGTGTGTAGCTCAGTGGTAGAGCACCTTCCTAGCATGTACTAGGTCCTAGTACCACAAAAACAAAAATTCGGACGTGAAGTTTCCCTTTTAGCTCTGTAAGCTGTACTCAAGCTGACCTTGGTGCCATTAGAAATGGTTTCTGAGTTCAGGTGTCTGCTCCTGCCACCCGAGCCAGAGTCATTTGACATTTGAGATCTTGCCCGGTATTTAGTTTATTTACTCCAGCTTGGGCAATCAGAGATTAAAAGGCTGTGGCGTCTGTTCCCAGACCTATTGTACCACCCCGTACACTGGCTTCCTTACCTGCATCTCTGTGTCCAAGGTGGTTCCTGCTCAGGACCTGTAGAAAGACCAGAGCAGAGAAGTGCCGCAGATTTAATGCAGTCTGACCTTCAGGAAGCCAAGAATACCAAGACCCAGGAAACACAAATGGCTCACCGAAGAGCCCGCCACGAAGGCAGCTCACCGCTCAGAGAGCCAGTGCTGACCTCAGGCCACTTTAGGGCTTCCCCTCTCTTCCCTCCCCAGCTCCCCTCTTTAATGACCTGCCTAGTTACTATAAAGATACACACAACTCCCACCAAAGTCTCTCGGGATATTGTGGGTGCTGAGAGGGGCTCCCAGTCCTTTCTCATTATTTCCTGTCCTCTGCCGTCTTAAAGCTACCTGAGTCTTCATACGCTTCCCGGAACAGTCGTCCCTGCTCACCGTCCAATCAGCTTCTAGAGTTGCTTTGAAAGTCCTGTAGAGTATCAGGGCGCTTGCTGTGACAGTGTCCCTGGCTAACATCAGGAGCTACACTCATTAAGTGTCACCAACATGGTTGCACAAACAGGAGCAAAGATGACAGCAATGGCCACGCCAAAGTGGACAGGGAAGAGCCCGCGAGGCCTCAACGGCACTGAGAACTGTGGGCAGCTGAGGAAAGCTGGGAGCTGGAGAGGCGGCCTTCCCCAGGGAAAAAGGAGCACACCCATCGGTTGTCCAGTGCCATGAAAACATACGTACGAGTAACATTGTATGAACAGAACAGGTTATATTCAAGAATGCATAAGTCCATACAGTATTACGCATACAGCAACAATTAATTTTTAAGAGGTCAAAACTAGAAGTGTCAGGGGTGATGGTCATATGGAAGGATTTGGAAGAAGAAAAGGTAAGGGAGAAATGTAATTAAATTATAATCTCAAAAAAATTTAAAGCAGAAAGATGATACATGATAGATAGATAGATAGATAGATAGATAAATAGATAGATAGATAGATAGTCAGTCTTGAAGAATGGCTATTTACTGTCACCTCAGGCAGAGCCATTGCCTAATTGGAGTCTTGCTGTATCCAAACTCACATCAATTAGGGCTCTAATCCCAGCACTGGAGGGTAGCGCAGAAAGAATGTGAGTCCGAGGCCAGGCTGGCTGACACAGGGAAACCATGTCTCAAAAACAAGCAAGTCAACAAAGCGATGTCAAATAAGTGAATGGGTGCACAGCACAGAATCATGAGAAACTGGGCAGCCTGGGTCTTCTGAGATGGGCCGTTAGGAAACCTCTGGACCTTCCTCTCTCTCTCACCTCGTCACGCACGCCGGCTGCACTAGGGCCAAAGCAGCAGGAATGTCCTGTAAATAAGTGGGCATGGCCACATCTGGTAGAGCTTTCCTGAGAAGAGCGGGCCAGCCAGAACTTGTACTTCAACCTGCCGTCGCGGCGTAAGATGCCTGCGGCGCCTGCGGCGTTCAGTCTCCGATGGCGTCGTGCAAAGTGCAGCCATGGAGCTTGGTCACATACATTTCGCCCTATGGAATGCATTGTCTGTCTTTATTTTCTCCTGTTTTCTCTGCACAGACACACATGTAGGAAGGTGTTTTGTTTCTGTTTGTTTTTATGAGGGTTGCTTGTTTCTTTCCTTTTCTCTTCTCTTCTTTTCAGAGTGTTTCTCTGTGTAACAGCCTGTCCCTGAACTAACTTTGTAGACCAGGCTAGCCCCCTGCCTCTGCCTCCTGAGTGTTGAGATTAAAGGAGTATGCCGCCATGCCTTGTTCCCTTTTTATGATTCTTTAAAAGGTTTTAGTTATTTGTGTCTGTGTGGATATGTACACGAGGGTGCAGGTGCCCTTTGGGGCCAGGGCATCAGATCTCTCTGGAACTGGGGCTAGAGGTGGGTGCTGGGCACTGAACTCAGGCTCTCTGTGCACTCTTAACTCTGAACCATCTCGTTGGCCCCTGGATTTTGTTTTTTGAGGCAGAGTCTTGCTGCAGAATCCAGGTTAGCCTTAAATTTGTAGACACTCTCCTTGTCAGTTACCTACATGCTAGATGACGGGCCACCACACTCAATAATACATTTTTATGTGCAAAGACCAGATTGTGGCTGCTGGTCTAAACTTTAATTCGTGTGGCCACGCCTAAGTATAGATTGGTCACATTCTTTTCGGTTGTCACACAGTAGCATCAGTTTCAATTTTTCTATTAACAAATACAGAGGATTGAGTATATGTATAACTAAGTCCTGCCAGACAGCTAGGTGCTGCCTCGTTATCCCATATGCCTGGGCGGCCTGTGCGTGTTAACCTGCCCAGCATTATCATGTGTCAGGAGGATTGCTGCAACCCAACTTTCTGCCTGCCAAGCACCCCGTTATGCAGTGAGTTAAGAACCGATTTTACACAGATATGAAGGCTTTAAGCCAGTGCTCAGTTTAGCATCATGGTCGATTAGAAAGCGATTTCTGTGAAGTCTTGAAAAATTCCGAGTACTTTGGTGCAGCCGTAGAGCACAGGCCACGGTGAATAAGCAGAGGCCCACCACACACACTGCCCGCAGCTGCCGCAGGTGGCTTCTGTAGTTACTGACACCTTGTGTAAGGAGTTTCCTAGGCCTGTCGTGACAAACTACCATAAGTGTGGTGGCTAAAAATGGCAGCAATATAGTCTGTGATAGTTCTGGAAACCAAAATTTGGAATCAAAGCTGTGGTCCAGGAAAGCCTACCCATTCTCCTCCCAGCCTTGGGGTGTGGCTGGTTTTGGCATTTCGTGGCTTGGAGACCATCAGTGTAGCCTTTACCTGTGTCCTGCCCAGCCCCAGCCTTCTCGCTGGGCTCTGGAGTTGTTCTTGCTTTGTTCCTTAAGGACTCACTATGTTCAGAGCCTTCCTTGTCAAGAAAGGCTACGCCTGCAGATCAAGGCTGCGCTCACCTGCTGAGAAGGTGCCTGACGCACACCTCAGGGAACACAGTTCCACCTTCTGCCTAACAGCTCAGGGTTCTTTCCTTAGACTTCTCATCTCGTGGTGGTGGTGGTGGTGGTGGGGAGGGGCCCAGGGCTGCATCTTACCCAAACAGGGAGGCCCAGTCTTTAAGGCAAAACCAAGCACTGGCCTGACATCTGCTTTCAGTCACTTGTAAGGCTGAAGTCAGTCACAGAAAAGCGCCAGGGGGAACTGCAAAGCTCCTAGGAACTGTCTCCCCAGTGCCTCAGAATAAGCTGCTAGCGAGAAGAGAGTTTGCACACTCCATAGCCTGAAAAGGCGGACCTAGGAAGCATTTCTTTTCTGCGTTAACCAGCATTAGCTTTTCTGAGTTTCCAAGTTTTCCTTCCTGCCCTCTGCCAGCTGCTGGTGGCCTCCAGCGTTCCTCGGCTTGAACACCAGAACTCTAGCCTCAGCCTTCGTTTTATTCAGGGTGTTCTCCTCTTCCCTTCTCTGAGTCTCATAAGGACACTGGTTGTCCTGGCTTTCATTTTGAGCTCATCACACCAACTCCATCATCTCTGACTCCAAATAAGGTCACTTTGAGAGGTGCTGGGGTCCAGGGCTGAGCGCAGTCTGTGACATCAGCAGAAGCAGAGAGAACCTACGTGACCACACTGCTGAGGGACAGCAGGCTTTCTCGCTCTGCTCTGCTGGCTTGTCTCTGTGTGTCACTCATCCTCACAGGTGTCAGTCAGAGCTGTTGAGCCCAGAACCTCTCTGCTGTGCAGGAGCCGTCCCCACCCTCAGCTCCTGTCAGAAAGTCATGGGCAGATTCCTTGAAATGTCATTTGCCCAGCACTGGACCATTGACCATGGCCAGGAATAGGCTGTGGTCGAGAGTGTTAACTTCTGTTTCTGGGGTTGAGAGAAGATGGACTCCTTCTATCTGTGGGGAGATGACAGACAGCTCTCCATGTCAGGGATGAGGGGCAGACCTCTGTGTCAGGGATGAGGGGCAGTCCTCTGTGGCAGGGATGAGGGGCAGACCTCAGTGGCAGGGATGAGGGGCAGTCCTCTGTGGCAGAGATGAGGGGCAGACCTCAGGTGGCAGGGATGAGGGATATAGTCCTCTGTGGCAGGGATGAGGGACAGTCCTCTGTGGCAGGGATGAGGGGCACTCCTCTGTGGCAGGGATGAGGGGCAGTCCTTTGTGGCAGGGATGAGGGACAGTCCTCTGTGGCAGGGGTGAGGGATAGTCCTCTGTGGCAGGGATGAGGGGCAGTCCTCTGTGGCAGGG
>OU015757.1:74441191-74457625 GCA_907169655.1 Acomys percivali | reverse complement strand
CAGGGATGAGGGATAGTCCTCTGTGGCAGGGATGAGGGATAGTCCTCTGTGGCAGGGATGAGAGATAGTCTTAGTCCTCTGTGGCAGGGATGAGAGATAGTCTTAGTCCTCTGTGGCAAGCCCTTTTCATATTGAACTTTAAACATCTCAGCAAGAATGTGGGAGTGTAGCCCTAGTCTTAAATGCTGCTAAGTGGCCTGTGGCAAACCTCTTTCATGTACTTTGTGCTTTTGTGTCTGTTTTCTGTGGTCACCCCCAAAAGACAGTTTTATTTCAACTTAAACGTTTATTCACGGGCCGGAGAGGCTCAGTGGTTATGAGAGGGCACATGCTGTTCTAGCAGAGACGCAAGTTCAGTTTCTAGCACCCACATCAGATGGCTTATAACTGCCTATGACTGCAGATTTAAAGGATCTGACACCCTCTTCTGGCCTCTGTGGGCTGCTGCACTTCTGCATGTCTAATAACTAAGTAGTCTACCAGGACACAGGTGAGTCCTCACCCTCTCCCTCTCCTTCCCCCTCCCTCCCTTCCCCCTCGCCTCACCAATACATTCCTTGTGAGCTTTGGGTTCCTCACTCCTCGGGTACTAACCCTGACCCCCTGGACTAAGGAGGAAGCATTTAATGGTTCCTTCACCCTGCCAACATAGGGTGCCCTTTGTTCTTACCAGCCACCAGAATTAAAGAGTGGCTGTGAATACATCTTACCCCAGAGCAAGGCAGCACGCAGACGCAGACGGAGCTGGTCTCTAGGTGTTGGTTTTACTGTAGGGAGGGTGAACTGAGATTGCTGTGATTGGCGTGAACCAGCTTGGAATAACGGGAGTGTGAAGTAACAGGGCTGGATATTGCCTACCAAAGGATTTCTTTTTCTCAAGACAGGGTTTCTCTGTGTAGCCTTGGCTATCCTGGACTCACTTTGTAGACCAGGCTGGCCTCAAACTCACAGCAATCTACCTGCCTCTGCCTACTGAGTGCTGGGATTAAAGGTGTGCACCACCACCGCCCAGCTTCCAAAGGGTTTTTTTTAAAAAAAATGATAATTATTTTTACTTAAATTAAGAGGTGATAGAACACTGGCCAATCCTAAAATAGAGCCAATTTCTTCCAACTGGGAGCCATGAGAGTACATGTTGGGGATATCCCAATTGTCTCTGAAGACAACTACTTTATTTATTTTTTTTTTCAATAGAGGAGTGATACCCTCTCTTCTTTTTCTATGCCTTTAATTTTTTTCTAACTAAATGTATTATGTTTATGACTCATAAATATATTAACTTTAGTTACAGCAGTAACTGGTAAGGTCCTCAAATATTTGAGTTTTGGAGTTTGTTGTGATCTGGTTTGCTGAGGAAAGGGAGGGTGGGTGGGGTGACATGGGTGGGGTCTTTTCACCTATGAGGCAAGTGAAAAGGAAAACTGGATGAGTCCTGGCACCAACCATCGGAGACGCAGGATTCTGCTGCCCAAACTCCTGACTCCTGAGCAGTGGGTAGCCACTGTCCCCACCTCTTGCCAAGGCAAGGCTGCATGGTTCATGTGGATGTGAGGCCAGGTTACCTGCTGAGCCACCTCCCTGGACCCTCGTCCCTTGCTCTGGACTCAGGACAAGCCATTCATTCAACCAGAGCTTCCTGCACACTTACTGCTTCTTGCCGGTGGGCTGGAGGGTGGGTAGGTGGGCAGGCAGGCGGGCCAGCAGGTGGGCAGGCAGGCGGGCAGGTGGGTGGGCAGGCAGGTGGGCAGGTGGGTGGGCAGGCGGGCAGGTGGGTGGGCAGGCGGGCAGGTGGGTGGGCAGGCGGGCAGGTGGGTAGGCAGGCGGGCAGGTGGGCGGGCAGGTGGGCAGGCAGGTGGGCAGGTGGGCGGGCGGGCAGGCGGGCAGGTGGGCGGGCAGGCGGGCAGGTGGGCAGGCAGGCGGGCAGGTGGGCAGGCAGGCGGGCCAGCAAGTGGGCAGGCAGGCGGGCAGGTGGGTGGGCAGGCAGGCAGGTGGGCGGGCGGGTGGGCGGGCAGGCAGGCAGAAGGGCCAGTGGTCCCCAGAGGACATAGGCCATACATAACAGATTGCAGCTAGCTTATTCACAATGCTTTCGATGGTGACACAGTTCCCTTCCTTAGGTCACTGGTTCTGGCTCTCTTCATCTTCGGATAATGTCAGATGGAGCCTTTCCTCCAGGCCTCTTCTTTAATAGACTCGTTTCTTTGAGAAGGAGTAGATTGCCTCTAGCAGGGCTTGCCCGAGTCATCTTGCGCAGAGCAAGGCTGCCTGCAGCAAGGAAGCGGCAACAGCTTCTTTGTTCTAATTAGACAGAGGGAAATTGAATTCTCTTTGATGGGGCATGCCCGGGCCTCTGTGTTCCAGGAGGATGCTGGGAGAGCATCTGCCCACTCATGGAGATTTGATCACGAGTGAGGGATGGCGCTACAGTCAGATAGCCGGAGCGTGGCAGGGAGAGGCCTGTGGGCCCCACAGAAAGATATGTTTATTTCTGATGCGCACAGACAGCTGATCTCTGAGCTGGGAGTGGGCGTGTTCTCCAGAGGTGACCCATGCATTGCCCATGGGGAGAATATGAACGGCTCTTCGCCAGGAAACAAGACTATCCTAGAAAGAGTCGAGAGTGGTATGGGAAGAATTTTAAACAGGAAAGTGTAGCTTAGAATAGAATAAGATCCCACGGTAATACAGGATGCTCTTAAATCTTTCATTGTGCCATTGCTCTGTGGTCGGATTAGAATCTCCCAGCAGTGAAATTACAGGTGCCTGGTGTGCTGGGTGGATGCACAGTTCATTTCCCCCCGCAAAGACTCAGCACCTGACACAGTCCGTGTTGGCGGATGCATCACCATAGCTATTTGGCTACACAAGGCACGCTGCTGCCTTAGTTCGATGTAGTAGACACCATCAAAGGCGTATATAAGCTCAGTACACTCTGTGGATGGAATAACAATGCAGGCTCAAGTCACTCTGCAGATGGAATAGCTACATGCTGTAGGTGTTCTGAGAAGGAGGGGAAGGTGCCCAGCAGAAGAAACAGTTCCTGAGCCTAGGTAGTGTTTTAATTAAGTCTGTGGCATTGGTATTTTATTATATAAAATAGATTGCTTTTACAAAAAAATATGTGTACAGCATCTATAGTCTCTAGAAATACAAATATGAATAAGAGGATGTTCTTGCTGCCAGGAAGGTCAAGTCTAATGGAGAAAATGTTAATTAGCCAGCAGATGTATTTTACTAGATATAAATAGTGTATGCTTTGAATGGATGCATTTGAAAGATGTGTTGAGGCCAAGAAGTAAATGTCTATCAAAAGGAATGTGTGAGTGTGTGTGTGTGTATGAGTGAGTATGTGTTAAGTGTTATATGAGTGTGAGTGAATGCATGTGTGAGTGTGTGAGTGTGAATGTATGTGTGAGTGTATGTATGAATGTGTGAATGAGTGTGTATGTATATGTGTGAGTGAGTGTATGAGTGAGTATGTTTGAGTGTGTGTGAGTGAGTGTGTGAGTATGTGAGTGTGTATGAGTGTGTGTGTGTGTGTGTGTGTGTGTGTGCGCAGGTATGTGTGTGGGAACATGTACGGGGAGGACAAAGATCAAGTCCATATGTCTAGGATTACAAATGCCACAATTACGCAGTTTATTCTCTTAGTCACAGGGAACTGGAGAGTAGCTGCTCTCAACAAATGCAAGGCACGGGACAGCAGTGGTGCAGGGACATATTTGAGGTGAGGCAAAGCCCACATGTCCATGTGTGATGGGTATGTTCATACCAAGTAGACAGTGAAGGCTGACAGGTCCCCTAGGCCAGATTGCAGATGCTGTTGAGTGCGTGGTCAGCAAGTACTACTTCGGTCAGTAGACAGTGATGGGGCCCCTGTGGTATTTATGAAAAGTCTGCCTATTGTTTCAAAGTCAGGAAGCCGTTGGAAGACAGCAGGAAACCTGGGCTCTGCTCATGGTCTCAGGTGGGTTCTTGAGTGAGGCATGTCTGGTGACCCGAGGACAAGTTGGAGACGTCTCTGGAGAGGAAGAGATGGTGGAGCCGGGTGGACCCAGGCCCCCATGACCTCCACAGAGACGAACGCTTGCGTCTTGGGACATGGGGATCACAAAGAGTGGTGGCCAGTACCTTGGTATTCTATTGTGGTTCGGACAGGAATACTTCTGAGGCTCAAGGACCAAGGCTGAAACATCAGCAGTTGCTGCCGCCGCCGCCATAGATGTGCGGTGTGTGGTGCAGCCTCTGGCTCTGAAACATTTATTTAATTTACATTAACTATAAGCATAGATGTCGATTCATATTGTTTATTGACTTTATTGTTGCTCAGAGACATAGAATGGTAGAGCTAGGTTTTCTTGAGGCCTCTAGTTCTCAACTGTCAAATGCTGCAAACAAGCCTAAGAAAGGCAGAGAGCAATCCCAAAGTCTCACGCATCAGCCTGGGCCTGGTTGACACTGTAGTGTGCTCCTTTACTAGTGTGGCCGTGTCCTGAAACAGGCTATGCTAGTGACATGCTCTTCCCACTCAAGTGCGACGAACATTTAACATCTTAGCATCATGGGGTGCAGCAGAGCTCAAATGTCATCTCTAAGACGCCGCTCTGCATCTAGGCTGCTGAGCTGTGGGGAGACAGCAGCATCCCTGAGGCCTCACCTGTATCTCCTGTCGGGTAGCTCCTTTGGGCTTTCTCCTCTTTGTGTCAGGAGGTGATATAGTGGGCATTGACTAAGGGCCTCTGACTTTACCAGGAAGTGGTAAGAAGCATTTACCTCAGAAGTCAGATGGTCTCTTTCCGGTAGACATAGGGCAGGCCTCCCTCAGCCCAGGTGCAGAAAGGTTACACTGCTGTGTCACCACTCATAATAGAAGCCAGAGATCCCAAATGCGTTCGTCCATGATGTGGCTTGGGGGGGCTGTCTTCTGGGTCTTAGGACCCGGTAGGCCACTGTTTCACCTCTGGACAGTCCCCTTGTCTCCTGACTGGGAGTGGAGGGTGGGACAAACATTTGTGTAGCACTCCCTGCTTATCCTGGCTTCATCCCCAAGGCCTGTTCTTCCAGAGGAATACAAAGGACTTGGGACTGGACAGCACCCACCCAGCATGTAGAAGTCTAGAATGTGATTGTGGGCCTCCGTCCGTCCCTGCAGGATTCAGCACTTCACCCTTGGTCGTCCAAGAGTGAGCTTTGCTTTGCTTTACATGGAGGGGTATGTGGAACGTCTCCAAGAAGCTCCAAGGGCTCTGGCTCCTAACAGCCACCCCCCCCCCTTCAGATCCATGTTTCTATTGTCATTTCTCCTTCCTGGCAGTTGGAACCAATAGCCAGTGGCCGCTGGGAGCCCCCTCCTGCTCCTGTGAAACTGTGGGACCCGCACAGTCCGTGCAGGCAGGTTGTTTGTGAAAGGGGGTGAAGTCCAGTCACAATGGGAGAGGATGTCAGGAGAGGATGTTTTTAAAAGCAAGCTGTGTTTTTCTAACTCTCCAGTCTTGGTTCCCACCCTGAAGGCTCCTCCAACACTGGGGACGAAGACAAAATATTTTTAGTCTGATAGTATCCTGTAGGCAGCCAAGAGCTGAGGCTCCACTCTGGGTAGCTCAGTGGGGGCGCTTTTAATGGAGATAACGTGGAAGGTGCCGCACAGCTCCAGAGCCCAGGCTGCTCTATGGAGGGTTTGGTTGCTCTGAAGCCCTGAAGGTTGAGGAGAGTAGAAACACAGAGAGGAAAATGCAGGGAGGATGGAGACGTCTGTGGTCCCTGGGAGAATGTTCGCAACATAGTTGTCACAGAATTGGAATGTGCTCTCGAGATAGCAGCTTGGCAAAGAAACGCAGTTGACAGAGTTCTACGCCCAGTCATTACACTGAACCGGAGCCACCTATTTGCCTCATGTTGTGTGGCAAGCTTAAATATTTAAAAATTTAAAAAGTTCACCTTCTGCAGGTGTACCACAGTTTAAAAGCTAGCGCTGAGATTAAATAAAGGAGCCGGGTGCGGTGGCGCACGCCTTTAATCCCAGCACTTGAGAGGCAGAGGCAGATGGATCACTGTGAGTTCGAGGCCAGCCTGGACATCCAAGGCTACACAGAGAGACTCTGTCTTGAACCTGCCCCACACAAAAAAAAGATTAAATAAAGAAGACTTGTCCCATCTGTCTGTCATTCATCCACCTGTAGCCTCATGTAACCAAATGCATCAGTTGTAGCACATGGCTCCTGGTATCTGTCCAGTAATTATTTCCCTTAACACAGGCGGGCTGAGCGGCCCCTTCAGGCTGCTGTGATTGTGCAGTTTGGTTCCTGCTGCTCTTGTGCTGGGAAGGGGACCAGAAATGAGATCATGAGTAACCAGAAACCTTTAGTTTTTACCCTTTCACAAGACACAAAAATGATCCAGTCGAGCTTAGATTTCAGAAATGTTGAGCTTAAAAGGTAAATGTTTATCTTCTGGTGTTAAAAAAAGTAAAGGATAGGAAATCTTTGATTTTGAATGTAGGGTAGTGTCTGAGTTAGGGAGTCACAATTGGGGTTTCCATGGCTCCTTCTCCACAACCACCCTAATATTCACTATAAGCAGAGCCCCGGGAGACAACTTAGCCCCCAACACCCCCTAGGTTCCAAAGTTTTCTTTCATCAGTGCAGCTCCCAGTAGAGACCCCTTTTTAATTCATTTCAGCCAGGCAGTCAGGAGCAGGGACAAGCAGGTTTCTGTGACTTCAATGCCATCCTGATCCTCATAATGAGTGCCAGGCCAGCCAGAATTACACAGTAAGACTTTGTGTCAACATAAATAAATAAATAAATAAATACAATTAACCTCAGAATTTGAGTGTTTAGAAGAAAAATACCCCTAGGTCACTAGGTGTTCTGCAGCCTGGTTTCCTTGTCCATATTATGCAAAAGTGAATTTATAACATTGATAAATAATTAGCATTTCCTTTATATGTGCAGTAACCTAGCAAGCTAGATGAAATGAATGCTTTTGTAAGTTTTAGCATTTTGGGACAGACAGCTTTTAGGAGACTGAGGTGTTTTCATAGTACTAAGCAAGCTATGCAGGATAAAACTGGTCTTGTCCTAGGTCCAACCTAACAGTGCTTGTATGTGCCTTCTCTTTTTCATTCTCCCTCCGTCTCACCTTGCCTGCCTCCCTCCCCCATCCCCTGGTTCTCATTAGTCTCAGCCTTACGCTCACCACGTAGGCCTTGCTTCCGTCTCCCAGGCGTCCACGCCTAGTTCCCAGCCTGACAGATTTCTTAAGTCTCCATCCACCCTTTTTCCCTTCTTGATAGTACACAGACATTAAACAAGTCCTGTTCAGTGATGCCAGTGATTAGAATCCTTTTCTAAATAATGCCATGAAACGATGGCTCCAAGTGAGCAGCCATTTTTGAAGACATAGCATTCTGAAGGCTATTGGCCCTTACCTGAATAGTCAGCTTCTATGCTCCCTGGTGATAATTGTTGGAATATTTTAAAAGACTTCTGATGAAGCCGGGCATGGTGGTGCACGTCTTTAATCCCAGCACTCAAGGAAGCAAGGCAGGCAGATCACTGTGAGCTTGAGGCCGGCCTGGTTTACAAAGCAACTCTATGTTAGCAGGGCCTTGAGGGGAATAGAGAGCTAACATCATCACCACCATCATCATCAACAACAACAACAACATCATCATCATCATCATCATCATCATCATCATCATCCCCCCTAGAATGTAGAATGTAGCTTTGGAGACTTCTAACCCAGAGTAGGTATATGAGCAGGTATTCGATAGATGTTTCTAGAACTCTCCATCACAGAAGAAATGCAAAGATTATTGTTAACAATAAAAGTAATCACCACGTGTGGTGCATGGTTTTAATCCCAGCACTCAGGAAGCAGAGGCAGGTGCATCTCTGAGTTCTAGGACATTCTGGTCCACATAATGAGTTACAAGCCAGCCAAAGTTACATAATGAGACTCTGGATGGATGATAGATAGATAGATAGAGAGAGAGATAGATAGATGATAAGTATAGAGAAAGTTGCTGAAGGTTGACAATAGGCAAAACCGAGCCTATAGAAGCTCCCTGCCTCCACACAGCAATTTTCACTGCATCTGTGTGCCTTCTCCTGAACTGGAAGACACTTTTGAGGCTCCATAGCAAACACTGACATGATGCGGTCCAGGCAACCCTGCTGTTGCTTGCTGAGTTCAAGTCAATTTAGAAATTAAAGTGGAAGCTATTTGTATTTTATCTAGCTCAGAGGATGCTAGCAACAGAAGGCGGATGAGGCTGGGATGGAAGCTGGCTCCGTGGCAGGCTGGAGGTTTTAGGATGATAGATACCTTATGGGATTAAGCTAATGCTTTTACTGAGCGACTGTTTCATAAAAGACCACTCACTCCACAGAGGTTAGAAAAACACTTTGAGGATTCATTTGGCAAAGTACTCCTAATATGATTCTTCTCCCGTAACCCCCCCCCCAAATTCCTCTTGGATTAAAATGGCAACAGAAAGCAAGCGTTTGCCGGTGTCACCTCGTGGCCTTGCACTTGTCTTCTTCCCTCTGCTGTGCACGCATGCTGTGAAACAAGTCTAGAATTCACCAGAAGATGGAGAGGGGCCTTCTGTGTGCACTGCTCAGAACTGGCTAGACATTTAAACTTCCCAGATGTCTGTCAGGAGTAGAAAGGACAAATAAAATATTGTAGATGTGCACAAAGAAGTAAGGTAATCATGAGAGTTCATGAAACACAAGTGGCATTTGTGTGATTGGTGCGAGCTCTACAGGCTGAGCCAGCATTCTGGGTTAATGTCAGTGTGACAATAGAAGGCAGCACCCTGGGATGCGTGAAGCATTTCTGGGTACAAACAATGTGCTCTTTCCTGGTTGAGTAATGGGTACAGAGTGCATCATGTGTGTGAAACCTCACGTGCACATGTTCTGATTTGTGCACAATTCTTTGAACATGTGAAATAAGTTTTTAAGTAAAGCAAATTTTGTTTTACTAAAAAACAAGAACAAAGGCATAACTCTCTAAAGAAAGTGTGGGGGTACTTGCAAAGCCATCTTCCTACCTCATAAGGAAGAACAACCTGGCATATGGAATGCGGGACTTTTCCTGATGATAAGTTAAGAGAAGCAACTAAACTATACCTTTAAGCTGCAGTCTCTCAGTGCAAGAGCCTTTTCTGGGAAACCAGCTAAGTCACTGCTGGGGCGTCCAGTACCTCATTTGCTGGTCCCTGCCCCTCCCCCAACCTTGTATTTCTTCATAACGTCACCTGCTCCTGGTCTTAAGAAGGGATAGAGTTTGAAATGGCGGGCAGTGTGGGATATTGAGAGGGTTATGCTCACTGAGGGGTGACTGGGCACAGCGCCCAGGGCTATTAGGCAGTGAGCCTATCCTGTGTGAGACTGTCACGAGGGCTACACCTCATTAGAGATTTGTCTAGGCCCATGGAAGGTGCAGGTACCTAGAGTGAACCCTGGCGCCAACTATGGACTCGAGTGACACTCATATCAATGTGGGCCATCAGTTATAGCAAACGCAAAGCTTGGGTGTGCACTGCTGATGGGCAAGCCAGGCAGGATCCCTGGGATGGGCGTGTTCTGCCGTGAATCTAAAACAGCTCTAAGGTCGAGAAAACACATTTGGGGTAGTAGATTTAAAAGACTGTGTTATTTGCACCGGTGTTTTTTTTTTTTGTTGGATGCGTGCTACTTGGTAAAGTCGTTTCAGTAAATAAAAGCAAGAGGATAAAATAAAGCTTTTAAAGGTAACCTCATCGGTCTTTATCCTTAGCAAACTCTGAAAGCAAACTTAAGATATAAGAAGGCCCCACTCTGTACAATAAAGTTCTATTTGTTTGCAAGGGAACTGGGACTATTCACCACCTGCCAGCCTGTTGCCTTTCACTCAGGTTGAGGCAGTAATCGGCTCCCTTTACAGCCTCAGGTTCATCCGTCTGCAGTTGACTTTCTCCTTTCATACAAAAGGAAAACAAAGACAATAATATTAGACGAGCAAGCTGTTTGTAAAATCCCTTTTTAAACATTGAACAAGCCACGTGTAGTTCTGCACGCCTTTTTTTAATCCTAGCATGCCGGAGGCAGAGGCAGGAGGATCTCTGTGAGTTTCAGGCTAGCCTGGTCTACAAAGTGAGTCCAGGACAGCTAAGGCTACACAGAGAGACCCTGTCTCAAAAAAACTAAAACAAAACAAAACTAAAAACTAAAAAATTTTTACAAAGTGAACAATCTTCATTCAGCTGCCCATGTGTGTACACCTGTACACCCAGCCATCTGTGTACATCCAGCCATCTGTATACACCCAGCCATCTGTGTACACCCAGCCATCTGTGTACACCCAGCCATCTGTGTACACCCAGCCATCCGTGTACACCCAGCCATCTGTGTACACCCAGCATCCATGTATACCCAGCCATCTGTGTACACCCAGCCATCTGTGTACACCCAGCATCTGTGTACACAGGTGCTTCATTCCGGAGAAGAATCTTCTCACTCGGCTTTCCAGGATGATCTGGGCCTGAAAGAGGCGTGAATGCCTGTGATCCTGATCTTTACTGTGAATAGGATGGTTCAATCCTGCCTTCCTGGTCAGACCTTCACCCTCCACACCCTCTTTGTTCATGTGTCTCTGTGGCTGTCCTCTTCCCTGGGGTCAGGGGGCTGTTGGCCACCAGCCCACTAAGGCAGGAGGAGCAGGTGAGGCACAGAGTTCAGAAGGCAGTGAGCATGACGGAGACTGAACACTTCGGGAATCACTTCAGGGAGACAGTTCAACTTCACTCAGGGAGAGCAAAGCCTATATAGCCCTTGGGTAGTGGGCAGGGCCTTCCAGGATAGGTGTATATAACTGGTTGAAATTAGAGACTTTAAAGATGCTTGATTTGCATTTCACACCACACTCCTATCATATGAACGGGAACACAGCACCTAATTATCCTATAGGCACAGGGAGGGGAGAGCTAGCAGGGAGCTGTGTCAAGGGCCACGAATCAAATGTGGTTAGGGGCATCTATGTCTAAAGACTCTCCAGGTGGAGTCAGCCAGAGAGCAGGAGGCCCTGCTGGGGAGAGGGAGTCCTGCACCTGACACTGAGCTCAGAGTGGCTATCCGGACTGGGAGGACGGCAGCCTCAGCCAGCAGGGTCCTTCCAACATGGCTTCATCGATGCAGAGAAGAATGTGTCACAAATTGTGCTCGCTGCAAGCACAGCTCCTGATTATGATGAGCGTGCACTCGTGTAACGCTCACCTCCGTGTAGGATGATGAAGACAGGACTTTCCTGTTGCCCTGGATTGACAGCTCAGCTGATACAATCCTATCCCTACCCTGTTCTTCTTCCTCTCCCCCTGGTTTCTGCCTTTGATAGCTCATAAATTCCTGGCTCCTTTCATGTAGTAGGAAGTAGTTCCAGTTATCCGGGTCATTGGGTGGATGTTTATTGCTTAGAAGGAACACACACACGTACACACACACATGCATGCACGCACGCACGCATGCACGCGCACACGCACTGCCTATTTTAACATTTCATCTTCTCACTTAGCTATTTACTAGTTGGGGCCACTTGGATTTTAATGCTTTGGGGCTCTTCTGAGTAATAAATACATGCTTTCTCACTGACAGTTTTCTGTAGACATCAGTCTTTTTTCTGCTAGTTTAACCCGTAGGCATGAGAAGCATCCTATTGCATGGCACGATTATTTCCAGCTCTTTGAAAGACTACTAAAGAGGCTTCCAAAAGAGGTGTGCCACTTGGCGTTGCCATCAGCAGTTGCTCAGGCGCCACTGTCTTTATGTCCTTAACACCTGGCATAGCCGTCTGTTTAGAGGTACATGGATTTCATTGTATTTGCTAATGAATAAACAATGTTCAAAATATTCCTATATGCTTATTGGACATCCAGTGTTTCTTTGCTGAAGTATCTAGGTCTCTGGGGGGCAGGGCACTCAGTGGCTGAGTTCTTGACTAGCACAGAGGCTTTGTGTTGGGCTCCTACAGCCACCATCTGTCCACTTCTCAGGAGTCACCTCTGTGTTTACTGTGTGGCATACCATAGTAAGTTTTCTAACGAAGTAGCTTAAATCATCTTGTCCCTAATCTTTACTAAAATGATTTGCTGGTCCAGGCCCTCGGCATTGCCATAGGCATTTCTGCAGTCCTCCCATTTGCCTGTGCCTGCACCCTGAAACTTCGATAAAGAATTCACTGAACTGCAGCTCTGACACATACCTGGAGTCGAGGACAGGGAGGTATCAGGAGTTCAAAGTCGCCTGGAGCTTGAGGCCAGCCTGAGTTACATGAGAGTCCATCTCAAGAAGGCAACATAAAAATGAACCATGAAGCTGCATGTTTTTGTAGGTAGAATTTGTTTAGCACCACCAAGGGACAGGGATTGCTTAAAACTTTAAGTCAGTTGGAAGGAGACGAAAGTGGTAGCAGTGTACAAACTACAATATGTGTTCCCCTGAGGTGTTGTACCCGCTTGCTTGAGAAGGGAGTCACCTGCCCCCACTGTGCTTTTAATAAGGCGGCTGAAACAAACGAGCTGTTTTGTGTCTCCTTGTTTTTTGAAAGCAAGGTGCCATCCTCCTTATGACATGGTAGTGATGTCTGGAGCTGTAGAGTTCCAGGGTGTTCTCACCCAAGCGGGTTGGCTTTGCAGAGACTTTGTGGCACCTTCTGGGGATGGCGGGAGATGCCTGGGTAGGCAGATGTATTCACCTGTGCCAGGATATGAGCACTGGGCTGAGGCACACCCTCATTATGCTGCCTACTCATGATGGGGCATCAGGAAAAGGCCTCCGTGGAACAGGGGAGTGTGCTTCCTGGAGATCAGGCCTGTCCAGTCACGGTAGAAACCTCTCCCAGTTCAGGGAGAAAATAGTGGCTGCAATGGGGCTGAGTCAGCACCAGCCCTGCCCTCCCAGGGATGCTAAGCTGGGGCTTCGCATCTCCCGCCCCATCAATCTCCTGCTCAGCAAGCATCAGGCCCTTGCCCCTCCCTTGGCCTTCCTCACCTGCTGTCAGGTGTGGGGCTTTGGCTCCACACAGACTGATGCTTTCCTGGTGCACAGTGGCCTATATTGAACCATTTTAGTGTTTATCCAACTCTTAAATGGGGGCTGATTTCTGGGCTCCTCTCCAGAGCTACTGAATACATCATCAGGAGGTCCCTAATCGAGAGAGTTCCGATGTAACTACACGGACTGGAGTTTGGACTCCTGGAGCTCACGTAAACACTGGGTCTGGTGGTGCACACCTGTAATCCCAGACTGAAATGCCCAGGCAGTAGAGTCCCTGGAGTTTACTCACTGTGGTCTCTAGATTCAGTGAGAGATCCTGTATCAAATAATGAGATGGTGAGCAACTGAGAGAAATAATCAGTGTGCATGGATACCCACAGAACTCACACTCATTCATGAACACCGACATAAATATACCCATAAAAACTTCTTTAAAAGGTAAAAACAGGGGGCTGGAGAGATGGCTCAGAGGTTAAGAGAGCAAGGTCTGTTCTTCCAAAGGTTCTGAGTTCAGTTCCCAGCAACCACATGGTTGCTCCATCTCCAAATCAATTTAGATCTTAAAAAAACCTACCACCTTCAACCTTGCCTGTAACTTCTATGGAAACTATTTTACATGATGGTTGTTTGGGGACAGACTCTAAGTATTTTTTCTAGAGATGCCCAAGAAAGAAAGAGCATCAGCATGCTCCAACATCAGGGAAATTGCTGTGGAAGGTTTCCTCAGCCACACAGCTAGACATCCTTGTAGGAGAATCTCTTGGTGCTTTTAGGAGCCAGTTTGGTGAGGCTCTGTTCAAAGCTCAGTTCTGTCTCTGAATGCACTGTAGCTCCTTCTCTGGATGGGCCTGTTACATAGCCCCGGCCTCTTTGGGAGTATTGTGAGATAAGGTACTGAAAATATCTGCTATGGTACCTGGCACAGAGCAAGGCATTATGGGAGGCTAGCCCAAAACACCTGTTATTATAGTCAAGACCTGGGCCTCTCCACTGACTCTCATATGTGGCTGTTACTTTAAGAAGGGAAGACTTTGTGACCTATTTTTGGCCACTTCTGTTAATATGCTCAGATCCCAGGAGGCCCCATTTGAGCCCTTTGATCAATTGTTTTAAAACCCTGGTCCCCACTGCAACAGCATCTACAGTTCTGGCAGTAGGTGGGTCAGAGGTGATAAACTGACAAGGGCCAGCCTCAAGGGCTCGGGTCTGATGTAGTGCAGTCTAAGAGGAGGAGAAGGAGAAGGGAGAGCTGGCGACCTGGAGTCTAAATTATGGCCGGGGCAGGGCTCCTGAACTGTGATTCTCTCTCCCTGTTGCCTGAAGCCTGCTCAGTTGCCCCAGGGTTAGGCCGGACTCCAGAATCAGTCCCTTCTGGCTAGAGGACACTATGGCACATCTGGCAAAGCTGTTCCCACCTGCAGTAATGCCCCTAGTAACAGGGGATCTTACAGGGTTTTACATCTGAGTGGGAGGTGAAATTGTGCTGTTGTCAATACTCCACACTTTTTCAGAAGGTGTCCGGGGCATGGGAAGACATGGAGTCACAGAACTGAGGCCCTGTGATTCCCAAGCTACTCCATGTCCATACGGAATTGAAAACTTCTTTCTTCTCTTCCAGACAGCTGTGTGTCTAATAAAAACCGTTATCTTACACTAAATCTTATAACAGATAGCATTTCCCCAGAATTCTAGCTTATGTATTAGCAATTGACCAAATGATGCAATAACCACCGATGTGTGATTGGCCAGCACTGTTAAGGGCCACTGGTTTGTTCAGTTTTATTCGGTTTTCTGTGTTTAACATTTTGGATATGTAAGAAGGCACTTTGAAAATTCAGCTAAGTAATCAAACTGTGTTTCTTGTGGCATCTAATGCTAGCTTGAATTTCTAAAATTCTTTCAAGGTTTTTGGTTTTTTTTTTTTGTTTGTTTGTTTGTTTTGAGGCAGGGTCTCACTCTGATGCCTTGGTTAGCCTAAAACTTGCTATGTAGACCAGGCTGGTTCCTGACTCATAGAGATCCGCCTGCCTCTGCCTCCCAAGTACTGTTTTAAAGTGTATTTTAGCTGGGTGACAGTGTATGCCTTTAATCCCAGCACTTGGGAGGCAGAGGCAGGCAGATCTCTGTGGGTTCGAGGCCAGCCTGATCTACAAAGCGAGAGCAGGGCAGTCAAAGCAAAAAAGAGAATCCCTGTCTCAAAAAAAAAAAAAAAAAAAAAAAAAAAAAGTGTGTTTTAAGGAGCTAAATGGCTGGCTTGAGGTTGAAAGGATTTGTTAGTCTTGTTAGTTTTTTATGGTCTCACTCTGTATCCCAGGATGGCTTTGTGGCAATCTTCTTGCCTTAGACCCCAAAGTTCTTGGATTACAGGTGTGAGCCATCATGCCTGACAGATTTTCCAGGTTTTTCTTTTGTTCGAGTTTTTTGTTTTGGTTTTTTTTTTTTTTTTTTGGTAGAGAATAAATAGAATTGCCAGAACTCTAGCATGTGATGGCATGTCTAGTCTGTCAGGCTTAGGCAGAGCTAGAGTCGCAAGTTGTGTGCCCGAGGCAGGTACCAGGCAAACCACCACACAGGCTGACACCTGCGACGACAGAGCCCCACCCCCACCACCCCGGAGTGCTTTATAAAATCAAGCACTCTCTGTAATAAGCCCTGCCTATTCTCTGTTTGGTATTTCTTGCTCATTATAGGAAAAACTTTCCCTTCTAAAAACTGTCTTCAATTTAAATGATGTGGGTTCAGTGACATCTGAGTTTCAGTTGTTTGCAAATGACCCTGCATGTGTGTTCAGCTCTGATAACTCTCCTGGTCCTGTCCTCAGGGCTTGCCTGTGAACCATTGTGGGTGTCTATATAAAGAGAAAGGAAACAGGGGTTGGTACCTCACCCACTCAGACAGGGGCCTTCAGGCCTGCATTGTTTCAGAAACAGAGAAACTCTCCAGCACTCAAAGCTGCTGTTTGGTTCTGATAGTTGACATGGCATGGATTTGTTGATGTGTTTGGAACATTGGGGTGGGAGTGGGGTAGGGGGAAGGCTGCTCCTCTCGGCATGATGGACTGCTGCTGCTGCTGCTGCTTTACAGCATACATCCCAGCCTCGCGGCCTCAGCACACCTTCATCTCTGCGGCAGTTCATACAGTGCACCGTCTCTCCTCTTTGGTCACCAACGGTGTACAGAATTCCTACCTACTACATCACATTGGTTTTCTTTTCATCCTTACCAGTTTGATGGGGGGAAAATGAAATCCGTGTTTTCCTGATGATTACTGCTAGGCTTTGAATTAAGTAACTAACTAACCAACCAACTTCTAACTAACTAACTAAACCTACTTACTTACTTGTCCTCCATCTCTCTCTCTCTCTCTCTCTCTCTCTCTCTCTCTCTCTCTCTC
>OU015757.1:74420254-74440791 GCA_907169655.1 Acomys percivali | reverse complement strand
AAAAAAAAAAAAAAAAAAAAAAAAAAAAAGTGTGTTTTAAGGAGCTAAATGGCTGGCTTGAGGTTGAAAGGATTTGTTAGTCTTGTTAGTTTTTTATGGTCTCACTCTGTATCCCAGGATGGCTTTGTGGCAATCTTCTTGCCTTAGACCCCAAAGTTCTTGGATTACAGGTGTGAGCCATCATGCCTGACAGATTTTCCAGGTTTTTCTTTTGTTCGAGTTTTTTGTTTTGGTTTTTTTTTTTTTTTTTTTGGTAGAGAATAAATAGAATTGCCAGAACTCTAGCATGTGATGGCATGTCTAGTCTGTCAGGCTTAGGCAGAGCTAGAGTCGCAAGTTGTGTGCCCGAGGCAGGTACCAGGCAAACCACCACACAGGTTGACACCTGCCACGACAGAGCCCCACCCCCACCACCCCGGCGTGCTTTATACAATCAAGCACTCTCTGTAATAAGCCCTGCCTATTCTCTGTTTGGTATTTCTTGCTCATTATAGGAAAAACTTTCCCTTCTAAAAACTGTCTTCAATTTAAATGATGTGGGTTCAGTGACATCTGAGTTTCAGTTGTTTGCAAATGACCCTGCATGTGTGTTCAGCTCTGATAACTCTCCTGGTCCTGTCCTCAGGGCTTGCCTGTGAACCATTGTGGGTGTCTATATAAAGAGAAAGGAAATGGGTTGGTACCTCGCCCACTCGGACAGGGGCCTTCAGGGCTGAATTGTTTCAGAAACAGAGAAACTCCAGCACTCAAAGCTGCTGTTTGGTTCTGATAGTTGACATGGCATGGATTTGTTGATGTGTTTGGAACATTGGGGTGGGAGTGGGGTAGGGGGAAGGCTGCTCCTCTCGGCATGATGGACTGCTGCTGCTGCTTTACAGAATACAGCCCAGCCTCGCGGCCTCAGCACACCTTCATCTCTGCGGCAGTTCATACAGTGCACCGTCTCTCCTCTTTGGTCACCAACGGTGTACAGAATTCCTACCTACTACATCACATTGGTTTTCTTTTCATCCTTACCAGTTTGATGGGGGGAAAATGAAATCCGTGTTTTCCTGATGATTACTGCTAGGCTTTGAATTAAGTAACTAACTAACCAACCAACTTCTAACTAACTAACTAAACCTACTTACTTACTTGTCCTCCGTGTCTCTCTCTCTCTCTCTCTCTCTCTCTCTCTCTCTCTCTTTCTCTCTCTCTCCTCCTCTCCCTCACTCTCCTTCTCCGCCCCCAACCCTGGTATGTTGTTTTTGTGGATCATCCACATTTTCTTTGGAAACTGCTCTTTGCCCAGGTTGGAATGTATGTCTCAGAACTGGCTGGCACGCCTCACACAGGCTGATAACCCTTTGCAAGAAACATGTGACAAATATTTGGTATTATTTCTCTTTTAACTTTCTGTCTAGAAAGTTGTATTTTGTATACAGATCAGCAGTGTTTCTCATTAAAATTTTTATTTATTTATTTTTTGCCTTTCTATTTATTTTTTAAATGTATTTTAAAAATGTTTATTTATTTTAAAAAATGTATGTGCCCTAGTAATTCTATAATTTTATTTCCACTTGGAGCTTTGTAAGCTCATAAAACTTATTTGTCAGTTGGTTACGTAAAGAATTGAGATTTATGTTTCTCAAAATGGGCGACCAATTGTTCTCACCATTTGTCTAAAAGCCTATTTCAGTTCATTTGGAGTTTCCCTTTGATTAGCAAGTAAATTCTCTTACAGTTGCGCACACACAGCTGCTTCCAGTCACCTTTGCCACGGACTGCGTTTGCTTCCCAGTGCTCTTGTTAATGAACCTTAATTATCTTAGTCTTGTTAAATCAAGAAGGAAAAAAATCCTCTTTTTTTTTTTTTTTTTTTGCTGGTATCTTTTTGAAAATATGTTTGAGGGTTGGAGAGATGGCTCAAGCAGTTAAGAGCACTGAGAGCTCTTCCAGAGGCCCCGGGTTCAAACCCCAGCACCCTCATGGCAGCTCAGAACTGTCCATGAGTCCAAGATCTGGAAGAAGCTGTGTATTTTTGTGTTTGTTTCACATGAAGGTATAGAAGCACTCCGTCAAGGACAATAAAGGGAAGGCCTGTGGGGCAGTTTGGTTGGGACTTTATTGCGTTAACAGGTTGATTGTAGGTAAATCAGAATTTTGACAATATTTAGCAAAATTTGGAGTTACCTCTATTAAGGTCTTAAGTTACACACATCTTGCCCTGCGTGGTTTACTTGTTACTGTTACAAACGGGGATCCATTTTCCATGGCATTTCCATGAATAGGAAATAGTGTGTGTGTGTGTGTGTGTGTGTCTAGTGACTTGACAAAATTCTTTTATTGGCGACTTTTTTACACTTACTTGTTTTTCTTGACTTCTCATGTTGGCTCGGGCCCCAGACCTTTGGGGTGCTGTTGGTAAGCCTGCATGTTGCCTCACCCCTGGGCCTCCTTAGAAGGCTTCCATCATTGATGCTAGCTCAGGCAAACCAGCCCCACCCACCCATAGTTCATTGAGGGCTGTGCGTTTTTTGCCACAGATGGCAGCAGAGTCCTGCCAAGGACTCCTTAGTGTTACACTTCTGTGAGGACCTGGCGATTGTCCAAACCCACTTGAGCCTTGGAGTTGACGCCAGGCAAAGCCAGCCTTGCTTAGAAATTGAGTGAAGGCGTTTCCCTTCCTTCTGCTCCCCGCCCCCAACCTGTGTGTGTCAAGGGCAAAAGCTGGCTTAGATCTTACTTCTTGCAACCCTGTCCCACCCTCCCTGCCCCCAAAGAAAACCAGATAGGAGATTTTTCTGGCAGATACTGTTTTAAATACCTGTATCATTTCTTTCTGGCTGAGCCCTCTTGCGTGGTCTTCCAGCACCTCGCACTGCGCCTGCGGAGGGGGTCTGCGGCTCCTGCAGGAGGAAGTGAGGCAGGAGTCAGACCAAGCCTCCAAGTTCCTGTTGAGGTTTCACACAGGGTCAGGAACAGGAAACAGCTGGCTCTCTCTTTATCTGCCCTGACACAGCTCACGGCTAGTTCAAAAGAAATGCTTTCACAACTGACTGATAAGTGATATAATCTCAGAGCACATTGGATCATTCTGAGGTGAAGGTAGATTCTTTTTTAAGCCACGAAGGAAGGATCCTGTTTGGTCAGGCTTGCTTTTGGACCCTGACACTAATGTGACCTAGACACGGGTCTAGAGAATTGTCCCTGTGTCCAGTGACACTTTGCCTTGGGAAGTGTCTTGGGACACCTGCTATGATGTCTTCTGTCATATTTGGGCATGACCTCAGTCAAACGCCTTCTGTGGGAACTCTCAAATAAGACCTTGTCAAAACATGAGCATTATCAGCGTAAAAGGGAATTTGAGTCTTACAATGAAAGCAGTAAATGATGTCCTTTTAAAGGGTTTTTCTGTCCCTGGTGCAAGCTGGATACTGCTGATTATATGCTAAATTTTATGTGTGTTTCTATACGTATATGTTTATATGAGTGTGTGGGTATATGTTTATATGAGTGTGTGCACCTGGAGACTAGAGGTCATCCTCGGGTCCCATCTACTTGGCTTTTTTAGATAACTTTTGTCACTTAGCCTTGAACTAGGCTAGGCTGGCCTGAGCCGCAGGGATCTGTGAGTCCCCACCTGCCTGGTGCCTCCCTGGCGTCCTTACCCAGGGCTTGGTCTCGGTTCTTGTATGGCAGATAGATTTCTCTTTCTTTCTTTCTTTCTTTCTTTCTTTCTTTCTTTCTTTCTTTCTTTCTTGTTTTGTTTTTGTTTTTTTGAGACTTGTTTTTTGTAGCCTTGGCTGTCTTAGACACACTTTGTAGACCAGGCTGGCTTCGGACTCACAGCGATCCGCCTGCCTTTACCTCTACCTCTGCCTCTGCCTCTGCCTCCCGAGCTCTGGGATTAAAGGTGGGCGCCACCACGCCCTGCTAGCAGATAGATTTTCTAACTGGGCATTCTCCCCAGCCCAGTGCCACTTCTTTTTAGTGCCTTAATATTGCTGGCTTTAGCCTCCGTCAAAAACTCCTGTGTTAGTCATGAGGTGGAGCTTTGGGAAGACACAGTGGACTTCTCTCTGGTTCGGGCTCATGCTCTGTCTGGTTAAGGATGACCGGCCAACCCTTCAGGAGAGCCTAGATCAAGAGGGATTAGGAGCCAGAAGCCCCAAGAGACAATGCTGCCGTCATTCTGGGACGGAACTGCCCTGAGAGCCTCTTTCAGGCCCAGTGAGGTCGGCTTTGCTATGAAGGACTGACAAGATGGGGAGTCTGGCCAGTCTGATGGGCTACTTTTCCTTCCTCAAATTCTTCTCTTTTCTTCCTAGCCCTTAAATCCAGGAAAGGGTGTAGGAGCCACTTAACAGAGTGAACTTGATGTCTTCCGGTTTTCTCTCTCGTAGGCAGGTGACAAACATTATCACCCCAACTGCGCACGATGCAGCAGATGCAACCAGATGTTCACAGAAGGCGAAGAAATGTATCTGCAAGGTAAGACGGCTATGGGGGGGCTGGGGAGCGGAGTGGGTCCCTCGTCCCCCCCCTTCCCCGAGAGGATTGGGTCGACCCCCCCCCCGGGGAGCACAGTGGGTCTGCCCCCCTGAGAAAGATGGTCTGGCTGGGTTGGCTGGGTTGTGTTGTAGCATAGCGAGGGAGGGGTTTTATTAGCTGAGTGGTTACTAAATCCTGCAGGAGTGTGCCAGGAGTTACCTCATCAGTTAGCGTTAATCAGCCAAGCAATTGACACACTCAGTGAGCCTCAGAGCCTGTGTGGCGCCTCCTGGGAAGCCTGGCTTCTGATCCTGTGAACTGAGGGACCAGAGAAGGGCAACAGTCGCTCCCCCAACTCTTCCCAGGAGTGTGTTTGGGGGAGGGGGACAAAAGATCTAAAGGAGAAAGTATTTTAGAAGTTTCTGGAGGTGTTGCTTTTGTGCCTGGTACTCTGCTTTTTCTCCTCTCACTGCCCATTGAGGCGGCCTGTCAAAGGCCAAGCCTGCTGGAGTCTGGGTTTTGGATAATGCTGTCTCAATCGTTGTTCTACCCACTGAGAGGACACAGGTCATACTGAGTGGGAGAATGGAAGGGGACAAACCTACAGTCCCTGCCCGAGAGAGGGCTTTGTGGAGGCAGGAAGGCTTCATTCCCAAGAACCCATAACGTCTTTATGTAATTAAGCATTCTTGTGAGAGCCAGATGCAGTGGCACACACCTGTAATCCCAGCACTCAGGAGGCAGGAGCTCCTGTGAGTTCGAGGCCAGACTGGTCTACAAAGGGAGTCCAGGACAGCCAGGGCTACACAGAGAGACCCTGTCTCGAAAAACCAAAAAACAAAACAACACAGAACAAAAACAAAGAACAAAACACTTTTGAGAAACGTCTCCGGAGTAAAACTGTGATGGGCTCTGATCCCTCCTAAAATGCCAAAGCCTCTGGGAGAAGCCGTAAGCGCAGAGTCTCCTCCAGTCAAACAGCACCGTGATTGGAAGCATTCTGCTATTTTTAGCTGGAAGAGTCATTAATTAGACAAGGATTCATCAGTACAATTAGCCCAAGCTGTAAGAGCAATTGCTTGTTGGGCTTGGTAATTGCGGGGTCCTGGATGCCTTGATGTGTCATTTCTTCATCCCTCTTTACACATAACACTATGTGTGATGCTAATGAATAGTCTGCTTTGCTTTCTCAGTTCTGTTTTTGTGCAACAAAGAAACGCCTGGAGACATTTCTTGTCTAGAAAATGTCGAACGGTAAAATATAGGCTTGGATACTGTCTCCTTTGAAAATGCCCAAGAGTCCAGACACTGCCAGGCCAGTGCCTCCTCAGGGTTAGCCTGATTGCTCTGAAATGTTGTGGCGAAACACACCACTGAGCGTTTGAAGGGTCACGGAATGGGAAGTGACAGGTGTCATCTCTGCAGTCTCTGGGGGCTTCGCGGGACACGTCTTCCCATGGCTACTCATGCATCTGCAGTGGCAAAGGGCAATGTCACTTTGCGTTATTTTTCAGAGAGTTGATTAGGGGGCTGGAGACATGGCTCAGAGGTTAAGCGTACTGACTGCGCCTCCCGGAGGTCCTGAGTTCAATTCCCAGCAACCACATGGTGGCTCACAACCATCTATAATGTGATTTCATGCCCTCTTCTGGCCTGCAGGTGTACATGCAGGCAGAGCATTGTATGCATAAATAAATAAATAAATAAATAAATAAATAAATAAATAAATATTTTTTAAAAAGGAAAGAAAGTTGATTAGTTCTCTGTGCATCTCCAGGCCTGGACTTAGGTGTTAGTGCCCCCAATGACATGCTCCCGTGTACACGGCAGCCTGTGTCTGCTAGGAGGAGAGGAATACAGGCTGAAGTATGGCTCTGGATGTCTCTACTGGGTTAGATGCTAAACAGAAAGGGTGTTCAAGCTGTGCACAAATGCATCAGCCCTGCAAATGAGCTGCATTTGGACCCTAGGGTGGTTCTAAGCTTCCCCTGGCGCTCCCAGCTGCCTGCCCTCTTGGCGTGTACACCCCTGAGAATCAGCTTCATTTTCCTCAGCATCTGATAACTCTCTGGGGTCACATTCCCGGTATGCTTGACCTTTGGAGAACAATGCTGACATTGTGTGCAGACTCTGTGTTCTGTCTGGTGTCTCCGGCTTAGTAGAACCTTCCAGAGAATGTTTCTCCCAGCCTGGGCCTGACTCTTGGATTCTCCACATTAAGAGATTTCCTGTGCTTTGTAGTCAGAGTTAAAGCAATGTTAGTACTGACGGGACCTGCATCATGTCCGGCTGTTTTTTTGTTTGACCCCACCCCTTTTATTCTTCTTTTTTTTTTTTTTTTTCCTGTTCTGCTGTTGCTTCTTCTTCTTCTCCTCCTTGTCCTCCTTCTGTGATGAAAAGTAGAAATGATTATTCAATAGAGATTGAAGTATAATTCTGGTGTGAAATGTATTTCCTTGTGTTTGATAGTATTTTGGCTGAGCAGTAAAGGAGCATTCCTGGGTTAACTTGGTGACTTCGGGTACACACAGGTCACTGCTTGGGAGACAGTGTTGAAAAGATGTCGCATCTACACAAGGACTGGTGTCTCTCCAGTCTCCTCCAGACTCTGAGGTGGTCCAGTCACTTATCTTCAGACCCCGCACCCATGACAGGAAAAAATCAATATGTGACACAGGATTTGCATATCCCCCTTTCCCATAGTCAAACATGTATGTAACACCTATTACATGCATAGCCACACACAACCATATACTGGTGCTGGAGTTTGAAGATAAGGACTTTAAGATTTGTAATTCTTGATCCCTGTTTCACCCATGAAAGTTCTTCCCAGTCTGAAAAGTGAGATTTTGGAAGCAGGCACAGGAACTGCGACTTAAATAGTTAACGTGACTAGTGTAAGTCAAAGGGCTTTTTTGGTTTTGTTTTAGTTAATTAAAAAGTTAAAAGATTTATAAACTTAACGGCTTTGCCGGTTGATTTGATTTCTCATCTAAGTGTGGGCAGCTGTAGAAATAGATGAATGAAAGATTCGGTAGGTTTTATGCCTGGACAAGTCTATCTGATCTGACTTTACTTCTCTCGATTGAGTGGCTTGGGACTAGTGCTGAGCACTCAGGGGTTACTTTTATAGAACAATGATACGTTTAAAAAAGAAAAACAAAACAACCCTGTTAAAAGCGAAGCATCGCTTAGGTCAGACTGCTCTCAGGCCCCGTTCTGTGGCCCTGCATTGTGCCTGTGTAGAGCAAGGTCAGAATTCTCCTAGAGAGTAGAGCGACTTCAGGGTCATAGGTCACATGGGTTGGGCCCTAAGCTGGGGGAGAGGGGTCTGAGCCACTCTGGAAAGTCTGCTTAGCAGGACCACACCTTCTTGATATGTCTTTTACATCCATCGCTTCCTTCTGTCTTTCTAGGTTCTACCGTGTGGCATCCCGACTGTAAGCAGTCCACCAAGGCGGAGGAGAAGCTGCGGGTAAGGGAAGCTGTCAGGGCCAGCATGCTCGTGGCCACCGGCTGTGTTGCCGCTAATTCCTGGGCTCTTGGGAAACAGCAGTTTTCACAGGATTTTCTTTTCCTTATAGAAAACCTGAGGTCAGAGGCCACTTGACTGGCTAAGATTGTTCCTTCCCACTGTAAATGTATAGTAATTGTTCTCAGTGCTTGGGTTGGACTCTGTCACTTAGCCTTCCAGTCAGTGTCTTAGGGAAGTGTCCAAAAGCTGTGCAGCTGGGGGAAAATGATTCATCAAGCAGCCGTGGTAATCCTCTGGGCTCAGACCATCATGCACCATTTACCTCAGACTCTGTATAGACTGCTCAGCTCTGCTGCGGTCTATTGACTTCTGAGACCCAGGTTCAACAGAGCAGCCTCTAGCTCCGAAAGGCACTAGTCAGTCAGGTGCAAAGCCTTAGGGCGAGGATAATGCTGACATCCACTGTATGGCTGGTCCTTCCCCAGAACACCTCCAGAGGGCCGAGTCCCATGAGGCCCTACTGTAACCCAGCCCCTGGCTGGTGCCTCCAGATTTTCGCCTGGGATGACTTCCTCACAGTGACTGAGTCTCGGGCTTGATCCTGTCCCTCAGGGGAGGGAAACCAGAGCTTGAGTTTAATCTTCTTGGTGTCCCAAGGAAAGAGTGGTCTAGCTTTATTCTAGAGCCAGACTCAAGAGTAAGGTAGGAGCTCCCCTTGCCCTGCCCTTGGACAACGCATCGAAGAATCTTGTTGAATTTTCAAGTCCCATTGCTGCCCCCTCTGGCATCGTTGGTCCTGTTTCCTTATTTCTTCCTGATGCTCTTTATTGACGAGTGTGCACGCATGGGAACCTTTGCTTTTATTTTGTTGTTAGGGGTAAGCTTTGAGTAGAGGGAAGAGAAAGCCTGTTTCTCAGGGTAACTGAAGACAAGGCAACTGCAGAGGGACTTGGCTGCCGGCGAGGTCTTTCAGGGCAGTGAAGAGGGTGCCAACGAGGCCAGGCTGAACGGCACGTGCATTCTTCTCTGGAGTTTGTAGATCCTCTTCCTAAGACAATTAAACAACAAAAACAGATTCTTGAACATGTTTCGATGGAACTCGCCAGAGAAGCTTATGGAAAAAACTAGTGAAACAGTTCAAAAACAGTTCGCTCATTCTGCCAAGGGGAGCTTTCCTCCTTTGCTTTGTTTCTGCAGTAAGCTTTTCCAGAAAATCCCAGAGCGCCACTCTTGCACGATGCCCTCCGTGGGTAGTAGTGTGGCCGCAGCTGTCTTCTTCCTGGTGCACAGTAGGAAGGGGCAGGCCTCTCTTGAGAGGAGTGCTTCCAGCTCGGAATTGGGGTACAGGCTGATGCTGTGGGGGCTTAGAGGGGACTGTGTTTTCAACAGAGCGATGAATCTCATGCTCTTTAAGGGTGTGTCCACGCACACGACTTGAGCCAAGAGTTACCACATGTCAGATCAGAACAGTTTCCATAGCAAAATGAAAATGTTTGAAGACTCTGAGCAACCCCGGGGTGAGCTATGTTCTTGGTATTTAAGAACTCATGGGGCGTTTGTAGCAACAGTCTTAGGATCCCCCTTGAGCCTTCTTGTCCTTGTACTATAAGCAAAGCAGTGTCAAAATAATTGGGAAGGATTCAATAAAGGGGTCCTAATGCAGATAAATATATAGCAGATAGATACAAATACATAGTAGATAAATACAGTAGGTGAATATAGCTGTTAATGTGCTTTTAATATGGGCCCCAAGTTGACCCCTGAAGCGGCCCATGTGTGAGTCAGTCACTGTTCACTCTTTGCTTTTCCCTCGCGGTTTTTATGTGTTTTTCACAGTATTTCTGAATAAGGCTATTTTGTTATTTACTCTTCTTCCTTTCTCTCATGTCTCATGACAGCAACCAAACACTCTGCGTTCTTCATCCGATTTCTTTTATCCCAAAAGCCTGGTTCGGCGCACAGGACGGTCCCCAGCTCTACAGGTTGGCGCTGTGTGGGGCCGAAGGCTTAGAGCCGCTGTCCTAGGCCCAGGCTTCTGTTTCTTCCCCGCTGTCTCCCTGCCCACTCCCACCCCAAGCCGCCTCTGTCTAACCCTCTCCGCTCCTGTAGAAGGCAGCAGCTTTCCTCACCCACGAGTGTGCCTCACACCCCACCTGGCAGTTGTTTTCCCTCTGGTGTTTGCCTTCAGAGTAACAGCTGCACCGATGCTTTGGTTAAAGCTAGCACATGGGGGGCTGCTGTTTCGTCTTAGATTCCTGCATTTGTCCACCAAACACATGTTTAACATGCACTCAGTATAGTGCGGGGCTGGAAGCCATACATCCAGCTTTCTAGGCGTGGGAAAGACAGATAAATGGTCATAAAACGGACCCAAAATGCATCACAGGCCATGGGTCATACGGATCCTATTCTTAGGATGTCGGACGAGGGCAGAGTTCTCAGGAGGGCAGTTCTTAGAGCATGGAAGCAGCCTGAAACTTGAGCACAGATAAGATTTAAACATGGTTATGAGGAGAGATGGGCAGCTAACCGGGCACCTGGAAGCTGGGAGCCAAAGGCAGCTGTGCCCAGGAAAGAGTAGTGAGCGTGGGGGACAAGCCTCACCCTGTAGAATTTCCTAAGAATTCCCATGAGAGTTGATCTCATAAGATCTTATTGGGGTGGGAGTACTGACATGCCCTCACCCACCTAGGTAACTTCCCCCGTCTCTGCTTTGGTAAGAGAGGAACTAGTTTTACCCACGTTGCTATAACCCTACTAGCCATATTCTTTCCACTATGCCTCAAGTGGGCACTGATAGAGAAACCTCAGCCACCAGAGAGCGTTAGCTGCCGCCTGTGACCCTCCTCGGAGTGAAGAAGAATGTGGCATGCCCCAAGGTCCCCTTCAGGGCCAGGGGAAGACATTGGGTATCCTGGAGAGGTCACTGGGAGCCTTGGTCTCTGAAACCACAGGCAACTTCTCGGAATCATCTTGTGCGGGCCCAGCCCTAACACGTTCTGCATTTGTCTTCTGTACCTCCACCCTGATCCTTCCAGACCCTCACTGAGGAATGCCAGCGCTGGGACTTCCGTTTTTGCTAAAGCATCATGTTCTTTCTTTAAATGACTTGACAGAAGTAGAGAAGGTGACAGCGGAGGGGCCCCTCAGAGCTCAGCGGCCTAGGTTCTGTGTGATGTTGGGGGGCTGACAGCCCAAAGCTTGCCGAGGCTGAGAACTGCCAAGCTCTGACTCCAGGCCTCAGGCCCTGTGCCTGCCTAGTCACCAGCTTGCTTAGCACAGGGTCTTCACCCCCTCGGTCCTGGTGCAAAGCTCCAAGAGACAGCAAAAGGAGAGTTTCCTGAAGCTGCAAGAGCACTGAAGGTCGTTCGCACTGTGACTGGCCTGTGGACAGCAAGGTCGTCCACTTGGCAGTTTCCTTTTCCATCACAATGAATTCTTTTTTCTTTCTTTTTCTCTGTGTAGCCTTGGCTGTCCTGGACTCGCTTTGTAGATCAGGCTGGCCTTGAACTCACCAAGTGCTGGGATTAAAGGCGTGTGCCACCATGCCTGGCTTCATAATGAATTCTTAACTAGGACTGTCCAACTCCTCCTACTAAAGCTTTTGCCAACTGATGCATTTTCCCCAAGTCTAAGAAAAATATTATTTTGAAGTGGATTTTTATTTGTTTCTAATTGGGGGCAGGGCACACTGGCACCTTCAGTTTGAGAAATCTGGAGCAGAGTGATGAGGTGGGGGTCTGTTTGCAATAGCCCTTCCTTTCCTAGCCTCTTTCACAAGGGACACGTCTGACTCCCTTTATCCAGCGTAACAGAACCAATGAAGTCAACATTAGCTCTGCTCAAAACGCTGTAAACAGCAGAGAAAGCTGCTGTTTGTTAAGCTTTCCCTCCTCTGGTGGTGACAAGTGGTGAAGACTGCTCACCAGGGTCTGTAGGAAGCATCAGAGCGCCCAAGCAGTACAGCTGCTTTGATCTTTGAGCAGCCCTGTGAGTGCCACTAAATGAAGCTGAAGGGCCTCAGGCAGTATGTGCAGCTGCCCTGTCCCTCTGGACTCTATGCCCAGAAGTAAGAAACCCTGGTTGCATTACAGGGACAGTCACCTTCTAAAATGAAAGTCATTTTTAAAAGTTTACATTTAGAGGTCACTCCTTCTGTCCCTCTGACCTACAGGTAAAAATTAAAAAATGAAACCCACACTTAAAGAAAACGTGTTCTGATTTGCGTTTACTTGGAGGAGTTAGCCCCACGGGGACAACAGAGCTGTTTGGATGTGGGCAGAAGTGTTGAGCATCACTGAACGGTGACAGGCGGAGCACATGGCATTCTCATGGCCAAGTGTGTAATAGCCTAGTGCAGGTCACCTGCTTTCGTTTTTTTAAAAAAGGCATTCCTGTTCTGTTCATTGAAAGCAAAGGCATGAATTGACCAACCTACCAAGTGGGCCAGAGGCAGTTTCCTTCCTGAAACCCAGTCAGCTGTTGCACAGTGTGCAAATCTATGGCATACCAAACATTCCCCATGTGTGTTTTCCCAAAGAGGTGATGATTCAAGGCTTTGTGTGTGTGTAGAGTAAGGAAGCCATGTGGCTGGCATCTCACGTGGTTGCCATGCCAGCAGTGCCCACTCACTGCCTTGTTATGGTGTTTGCTCTGTTCTGGGGCTATGGCCTCTTTAGTCACACAGTCCCTTGACCTTAGCCAAGGCTGACAGCATTCCTGAATGGTCTCTGGTTGGGAAGTGTGAGTGTTTAGAGGCTCTCCTTTCATCTTCCCCAAAGGAGTTCACTTCACCTTTTACTTATATTTAGTGTGTACGTATTCTAAAGGATTCCTTCTTCTGCAGCTGCTGTCACCACCTTGTCTGGTGAACTTCAACAACAACCACAGGCAGGTACTGTCCACACCAGCAGCGCTTAGTATAACATGGCCTCCTTCTATCAATTGCCCCCCCTCCCCGTCCCCGCCCCGAGGTGGTGTCCCTAAGATCTATGATCTGGTCACTCACTGTCTGTAGTTCCTCTCGCCTTCTTAGAGCATGGCTTTAGATGCAGGCAGCCTTTGCATCCCGCCACTGCTGGGGGTGGGGGTGGGCACGGGGCCAGCAAAGGGTTTCCCAGCTGACAAGGGTGGGGGTGGGGATGAGGGTGAGGGTTGGGTAGGGGTGGGGGGTAGGGATGGGGAGCACAGGGCTTCCAGCTCTCCCCTATGCAGAGATCTGGTAGGTGTTTTATGGTCAGTATTTAGAGTGTGTTGTGAATTGGGTGGAAACATCCAGAGGTTTCTTACTTAGTCGGCTTGTGCTTCTGTAGAAGGGTAGAGCAGACAAAGGAATCAACTCACAAGCGGCTTTTAAGAGGCTTATTGGGAACAAAAATACAAAGCAGAATGATGCCTTTTCAGTCATCCAGCCACCATGGCTCCGTGGCACTTTGGTCTCTGTGTCATTGATGTGAACTTTTGGTGTCCCTGGGAGGTCTCTCTTCATTTAAAAAACAAAACAGCAACACCTTTCGGAAATCGAAGTGCCTGTGGGGAAGCAGCTGAGGAGTAAAAGCCGAGCAAATGACCCTGAAAGGCTGGGTGAGGACAGGCCGGTGCAGCTGGGGTCCCAGAGAAGGACAGGGCTCCTTCTTCCTGTTGTCAGAATAAAGGTTAAAAACTTGCCTAATCTTCTTGGAAAAACACTTAAAGAGACCACAGCTGCATATGGTCCTTTATCTACCTTGTGGACGCCTTCCTGCCCGCACCCCCCACTTAAGATGGCATCAGAAGAATAAGCTTCGTGTTTCTGAGTCTGCTTTCAAGTTGTTGGCTTTGTTTTGTGTGGAGAAAGGAAAGTAAGTGGTATTTGCTCTTACAGCTGCTGGCCTTGCTGTCTCCTCCCTGAGTAAAAGATAAGTGGGCTCTGTGGGTGACATTTGAAGTCACCTCCATGAATATTATGTATGTATAACATAGACAAAAGAGTGGGGTTTTTTCCCCCCCATTTAAACTCTTGGAAGGCATACTAGAAACAAAGGCGGCCGACCGATGAGTCGTCATTGCTCGGGGCCACTGGGTATCTGAATGAAGTAAGTAACAGGTTAAATGATTGCACAGGAGGATAAAGGTGTGAGTCACCTGCAGGGTTTTGTTGCTGTCCAGCGAGGGACACTGGAGGATAATGATAAAAAGGGGGCAGCCAAGGGCTGCACTCAGGATGTGAGGGCTCCGAGGCTGACGCGAATTTTTCTTTGGGTGGTTTTGTGATGCATACTGGAGAACCCGGCCTACCAGGATGTACCTTTGCCCCAGTGGCAAGTCTTGTATCCATTACATAGGTGGGAAAATAGAGGTAGGTGTTGATTTGTAAAAATCCGAGATGTTTCTAACTGAGTGTAACTGTGGGGAGCTAGACAGGGCACAAGCCTGTGATACCAACTATTCAGGAAGCTGAGGCAGGAGGATTGAAAGAAGTATCTGCTCAGGATGCCAAGACCAAGTTCTCAGCACAAAGGAAATTTATTTGCCCCGAGGGACAGAGGACAGGGATAAGAGACAAAGACAGGAGACAGAAGACAAAGGAGAAGTGGGGGGAGGAGGGAACAGAGAACTGACTGCCTGTGGAGGGAGAGGAGACACAAGTGGCCCCTAGGCAAATGGAGGGTTATAAAGGTACAAGGAGAAACTCAGTGTGAGGAGGAGGTGTTTAACTTAATTGGCTTGTTAATTAGGTGAGCCAAAGGGAGCTTCTGATCGCTGGACTTCGGTACTTTGACAGCCGGGCCGCAGTCAGCCTCAGGAGGAGGAAGTGGCCAAATAAGGGAGTAGACCTTGAGGGCAAGGTAAAAACCATGTAACCTAATGGTTTATATAGCAAGGCAGAGGGAATGGCAGAGGAGGGAAAGGCCTGCCAGAGCCGTGTTCGTGAGCTGGCCAGAGTCCCTGCAAGGGTTACATGTTCAAGTCCAGGATCATCAACTTAGGCTCCTTCTCAAAATATAAGATAGAAGAGGCCTTGGTGGCAGGGTGCTTGCCTAGCATGTTACTCCAATCCCAGGACCAAGACTTAAGATAAAATAAATAAAATAACAAAATAAAATAGGATCCTAACTTTTAGCATCAAAACTCTAAAGTTACTTGTTCAGCTTAAAAAAAAACAAAAAACAAAAAAACAAAACAAACAAACAAACAAAAAACAAGTTTATCTTCTTAAAGGAACATTCTCTAATCCCCGTGGGTTGAACCAGTCCTCTCGGAAAGCCATGAGGATCCGTGGCAAAAACCTGCCTTGTTAAGCCTTGAGCGGAGTCCAAAGAGTAGCAAACCCAGAACCATGTGGTGGACAGGGCAGGCTGGTTGATGCAAGACTGGTGCCAGGACAGTGCCAGGACGGTGCAAGGACGGTGCTGTCAGTCGTGGGAAGGAATGGGCATTAAATGCTGGGGATGAACCACAGGTAAAAGTCACTGTGTGCAAAAGAATTGGAGTCACTGCACGTAATCCTCAAGGAAGAGAAGGACACTGGCAGGAGTGTGCCCATAGGTGTAACAAATCACCTGACACATATGGACCTAAGTTCTGTAGCTGCAGCAGATTGCAGATCACCTGATCCGTGCATCTCACATGTGAAAATAATACTCTCAGGATGTGCAGAACACGGCTGACACCACAGAACATGGCTGACACTGCAGAACACGGCTGACACTGCAGAAGATGGCTGACATCACAGGACATGGCTGACATCACAGGATACGGCTGACACCGCCTGTCAGGAGTGGAGAGCAGGTGGAATGTCTGAGAAAGCTGGCCACCCCCACCCTCCTGGCTGAGAGCTGGAGCAGGGACTGACCCTCTCACAGCCTTGCAGACTCCATTGCTGGGAGTTCTTCCTCTTCAGTTTATAAAGGAGGAAGTTGAAGACCAGAGTTTAAAACAAAGAAAGGAAAAAGAAAAGCTCACGTCACCAGGATTTAGAGACATAACTCCAAAAGCAGACTTGAGCCTTTATATGTCACAGACAGCTGTGTTTTGTCCCAATGTGGCCAGGAAGGCAAAGGGTGGGGGGGTTTCATGGAAATGGACAAGCAAGGATGACACAGCTCGCCTCCCACAGGAGAGTGGACGTGGATTCCACAGCGAGGTGGGCAGACAGAGCAGAGCAGACTTACTCAGCGGCAAATGATGAATTCAATAGAAAACTTTACGAGTGCCAGCTTGTCGGGAATACTCCAAAATAGCAGGAGTCTAAAGGCTCAGGTGTCAAAGAACTCGGTCTTGGAGCCCTGGCAGGTTTGATTTTACTTTAGAAATGTTGGTTATGGAGTGAGAGAACTCTGCCAAACATCTCTAACCAGAGGTCAGAGGTCACTTAGAACCAGGCATCTGATGGAGGTTGACAAAAGTCCAGAGTGTTGAATAACCTCCTCAAGCCTCCAGCCCAATGATATTCATGGTGCAGGCAACATGACTTGGGGCCTTCGGAGAGCCTGGGTCACTCGTGGGGGCTGCAGCGTCTGTCCGGGAGTGGGGTGGTGTAGCAGCTGAAGTGGCCAGTCCAGCCAGGAGGCCACCTTGGCCTGGTTTGCTCTGTTTCTCATGGTCCTAGGGGCTTGAGTGCTGTTTGTACCAGGCAAGCACTTGGCTGAGCTGTGTGCCCAGCCTCTTCTGGAGTTTCATTTTTGAGGCTGGGTGTCACTAAATTGTCCAGGCTGGTCTTGAACTTACGCTGTGTGACCCTACTTGGGTAGGTCCTGAAATTCAGATCCTCCTGTGTCTGACGCAGAGTGTGCGGGGGTTACAGACCTGTGGCCCCGGGCCAGCTCAGACCCTTCTTCCTGCAGTAAGAGAGCTCAAGGGCCCTTCTTCCCACTGTGCCCTTGGGCTGGTCCTCAGCGGCGTGTCCAGGCTGTGCCGAGAATGTGTCCCTGAGCCACCCTTGGAGCAATGTCAGAGACACCCCAGAGCTCCAGTGTGCTGCGTGTCCCAGATGCTTGTTAATGAGCACAGGCTGTTGTCACAGCAACTGAGAGCGTGCCGCCTTCCTACCTCTCCTACGGCACCCACCCACACTGGGGAGCTAGGCGGGGGGGGGGGGGGGGGGGGGGGGCGGGGGGCTCTTGTAGAGTTGTTACAATAAGAATATATTGAGGGCACAGGCGTGGAGGCCCATGGCTTTAATCCTAGCACTTGGGAGACTAAGGTAAACAAACTAAGTTTGGGGCCGTCCTGGGCTACATGGCAAAACACGTAGATTTTGTTTTTTAGACTATTTCCAGCTATCACATGTTTTGTTCTGCTCTTAACTTCAGTGTGTTTCCGTCCCTTCCACATCCTCCATCCCATAGCTGTGTTGGCGGGAAATGATTGAACACACCGACCTTAGGATGCAGCCGGGGCTTCTATCCTTAGGTCTGGGGCTTCAGGGGACGATGGCCTCCTGGGGACACATCCTGCCTCCCTCCCTACCTCTGTGGGTTGCACATTCATAGCAACTGTGAAATGGTGGCATATGTCACCGATTAGTACGGATAAGACTGGGACACACTCATCACTGGCCTCTGTGTGTGTGTGTGTGTGTGTGTGTGTGAGACAACGACGTGCGACACTGTTACTGTCCTTGTTCTGCTGAAGATGTTTTGTTTTGTTTGGGGTCTGGGATGATGGCATGGTCTGTAAAGTACCTTCCTCACATGCATGAGGACTTGAGCTCCGTCCCCAGAGCCAGCATAAGAAAGCCTGCTATGGTGGGATATGCTTGTAATCCAGAGACTGGAGGATTGTTGGGGCGTCTTAGCTGACCACTTGTGCCTAGCTGTGAACTCCAGGCCAATGAGAGCCCTTGTCTCAAAGGAGGCTGACAGTGCTCCTGAAGATGGTGTCTGAGGTTGCCCTCTGGCCTTCATATGTGCACATACACATGTGCAATGCCCCCCATACACATGCACGCACACGCATTCACATGTGTACCATCATCTTCACATACATACACACATTCACATGTGCATCACCCCCCATACACGTGCACACATGAACACATCCATATGTGCATGACCCCACAATCATGCACACACACATTCATATGTGCACCATCCTCCTCACACACATGAACACATCCACATGTGCATCACCTACTTTGGCTGCATAGATTTTACTCTCCAGGAAGTAGCTACACAGACACTTCATGAGGGCCTGGCATTCTTTATAGAATATTCCCGAACATGCCAACCATAGATAAAAAGCCACGGACCCTAGTTCCTACCTCTTCTTCCTGCCCCATGCTCAGCCCTCATCCGTCTCCCCAGGGGCTCACCGCCCACCATTCCTCAGGGGCTCTGTGGTTAGGCTTAACCACTTTATAAACCTGAGTATTTGCTCACAACTGAATGACAGCTCACACTTTGCAAGTATGTCTACCTCTGTGCACTGTTCCTCTGACAGAGGGAGATCCAGGGCAGCGTTACAGTGTAAAGGAGATTAACATCTCTTCAGGAATTTATCCATGAAGGAAAAGTTAGGGTTGGCTATGAGAGACGAGAGCGAGCTCAATCATCTGTGGACTGAGGAAGATGTAGGGGGCCCTCTCGGAGGAGGCGAGTTTAAGACTGAAGGACATGAAAGAACCGACCAAGGAAAGTAGGTAGTAAGAGTGGGCCAGGCAGTAGAGCAGCCAGGATTAAAGCCTTGAGGTGGAGACACAGGCTTGTTCTGTGAGTGAGCATAGGTAATGAATGACGGGGGGGGGGGGGGGGGGGGGGGGGGGGCCCCGGGACTTGGGACCCGGATCCCGGGGCCCCAGCAGTTACAATTTTATGGGGAATCAGATTCTTCAGAGGTTTCTTTTTTTTGCAATAACCCCCAGTGCCAAGCGAACGTGAGGCAGGCAGAGGTGCGAGCAGGAAGCCCACACACGGGCAAGGCTGTGAGCTGGTGCCAGGCTGGGCATGGAGCTGGGCAGAACCCTGCAGCTTCAACATGCTCTCCAGCTCCGAGCCCCAGGTTCCCTAAGGAAGAGAGAGGACCAGGAAAGCCACCTCGGCACTGGCTTTCCGGCCCTGTCCCTGTCTGTCAAGCGTACACCTCCCCTCCTGCACCATACTCAGGCCTCGCCTTTCTTAGCTGCCTGAGTTTCCCAGGAGGCTTGGGTGCCTGGGCCAGACTGGATTCTGATGGGCGTGGCGAGGCGTCTGACAGGCCACGTGTTGTTTATCTTGCAGCCCACCAGGACCTCCTCTGAAAGTATTTACTCAAGACCAGGTTCCAGCATCCCTGGCTCCCCGGGCCACACCATCTATGTAAGTATCACTTCCTGAAGGGACATGGGGGGGGGGGCTATGTCAGGGGGGGTGGGGTAGCAGGCGAGCTTGAGGGATTGGAATAACCAGATAACAGAGTCCAAGAAAGGAAGCTGACCCACAGAGCTCTCCAGTCCTGTTAGAAGGCCTTGGTCGCTTAGGATCCCAGTCACACTTCCTTCGAGAATTCAATGTGTGATCATCCCCAGAGTGCAGTCACATGGTACAGGGCTTAAGAGGCTGTCCCACCTGACTTGCATATAGATATTTGGGGATGTTCTACACACTTTATAACACTGCTGCAAGTGATTAAATTCTGCCACAAAGATATTTACATGTTTGGTTTGTTCAATATGCAGTACTTGTATTTAGCTATCTGCAAGGGTTTGCTGGCCATCTACCTATTTGGTTTTTTTTTTTTTTTTTTTTCTCTCCTTCTCTGTATTAAGAAACTATTCTGAAGGCCGACATATTTCCCTGTTCACTGAATTCTACACACGCCCTTTCCTAAGCCTTTGTTTTTATTGTTGTCATTTTACTCGTGGTTAATAGGCCAATCAACGGACAGCTTCCTAAAGGGTGTGATGTCACTCAGCAAAGCATTTTGGGTTGTTTTAAGGATCACTTTTGAAACGAAGGAGGCGGAAACAGTACTGGGGATGGTTTCTCAACAAACTGAAGTAGAGAATTAACTCTTCTCTTTTTAACCCTGCCAGGCAAAAGTAGACAATGAAATCCTGGATTACAAGGACTTAGCCGCCATCCCCAAGGTCAAGGCGATCTATGACATTGAGCGTCCAGATCTCATTACGTATGAGCCTTTCTACACCACAGGCTATGAAGACAAGCAGGAGAGACAGAGCCTCGGAGAGGTAACGGCTTCCCAGGGGCCGCAAGCAACATGGCCGTCCGTCTGCTCTCTTTTCACTCACCCGGGTAGGGACCACTGTTTGGGTCTGAGCTAAATCAGTCCCTCTAAAGAGCCCCTCTGGTGCCTTCAGGTGTTCACACCCTACCCCATGACCCTTGTCCTAAATGAGAGTGCAGAGAGGTAGGAGGTTGGCCGATTGCAAGTTGAGACGACTGTGAAGGCTGTGATGGGTGTGGGACAGTTGCCATGCTGGGGTCGGGCCTGAGGCCATGTGGAGTTAGGGGAGAGGGGGGAATGCGTATCTTGGCCTTGAGATGAGCTGGAAGTACATTTTCAGGGATCATGCAATAATGAGACCGCACCCTTAAATCTTAGTTCAGGTTCCAACATTTGTGGTGTGTGTGTGTGTGTGTGTGTGTGTGTGTGTGTGTGTGTGTGTGTG
>OU015757.1:74404622-74417154 GCA_907169655.1 Acomys percivali | reverse complement strand
AGAGTGTGAAGGGGATCACAGGAAGTGTGAAGGAGAGTGTGAAGGGGGTGTCACAGGAGATGTGAAGGAGAGTGTGAAGGGGATCACAGGAGGTGTGAAGGAGAGTGTGAAGGGGTCACAGGAGGTGTGAAGGAGAGTGTGAAGGGGTCACAGGAGGTGTGAAGGGGGAATCACAGGAAGTTAATGTGATGAAGGGTAGATGGAGGGGGGAGAATCACAGGAAGAATGAAGGAAAGTGTAAAGGGGGATGGCAGTAAGTTAGTGCAATGGAGGAAAGCATGACCAAGGGATCACAGGAAGTGTGAGGTGCATTTGATCCTAGACTTAACTGGACCTGAGTGAGCAATGCAGCTGTCTAAAAAGTGCTCTTGCAGAGGAGATACCAGTGCAAAGGTCCTGGAGTGACCGCTGTTGATGACAGAGGAAACCTGTCAACCCAAAATGACAGGTATTGGAGGGCACGTGGTGTAACGGTTCATCAAAGATCTACCAAACCATCTTACGGCAATTGCTGTGGTTCTGAATTAGTTAAAAACTGTATTAACAAAATCCCACATTTCCTGAGGTGTCCTAACACACAGTTATATCATATGTAAGGAAAAGCACTCCAATCAGCCCCACAGCGTATACACTGAAGTCATGGTCCTGGGGTAGGAGTATCCCTGAGTCTCCTAGGAACCTTGTTGGAATTTCCCATCAGCCCTCTGTCTACTGAATAAACCAGCAGCAGATGTTGACTTGTGTGTTTAAGGTGATGCTTTCAGCATCCCCAGATCTGGCAGGGAATTAACCAGTGTGCTGACTTTAAATTCTCTCTTGTTCTTCCAGTCTCCGAGGACTTTGTCTCCTACTCCATCTGCAGAAGTAAGTATCATTTGTCTGGATTCCTGGGTGGGCTGGGAGTGGCTTGGACCTTGTCTGTATTTACAAAGTACCTATGTACTAAGGGTCAGAAGAATTGATTATGACACTCGTGATAGCACTTTACACATAAGCCAGGACCATACATGTTATTATTAAGAATGAGATGCCATGCAACTGATATGATATGGAAAGCTTTGAGTGGGGAAATGGAAGGGGGAGAGGAGTTAGGGCCTGAGTGGGATATGAGAGAGAGAGAGAGAAAGGCATCCTTTAGAGAGAGTGTAAGAGAGATGAGGTGTGGGTTTGTCCCTTTATATATGGTGCCTCTGGCACACACCTGGTGGCAGACCACAGATAATGATGTCAGAGGTTGCTAAGCAACCTAGAAGTGCATCCGATTGGCTCACCAGCTAGCAGATGGGTTTGTGAACTAACAATATGATAGCTGCACACTTTTAAGGGGGACAAGAGAGTAAAAATGGCATACACCTCTGGTAGGAACAGTACCAAGCACCTGTCTGCAGGAACTGAAGCCATTGTCCAGTGTGGGTCCCTTGGCCCCTGTCTGTCTGCACTTAGGTGACATGGACTCTAATGTTAGAATACCTAATGTGACTAGAGGTAGTTACAGTATAATCGCTAAGCTGAAGCACTTAGTGGGCAGTCACTAAGCACTTAGTGGGTAGTCAGACACCGATCGCTTAGTGGGTAGACACCGAACACTTAGTAGGTAGACACCAAGCACTTAGTGGGTAGACACCTCTTTTGGACTGATCTAAAGCCACGCAGCTCGCTGTATTTTCTGGGTTTTTTTGGGGGGATTGTTTTTGCTTTTCATTTTGTTTTTGTTTTTGAAATAGCATTTTATGGAGCCCAAACTGGCCTGAACTCACTATTGGCAAAGGAGGATCTTGAGGTTCTGATCCTCCTGCCTCCATCTCCTGAGTACTGGGATTGCAGGCACGTACACCTGTTTTATGCAGTGTTGGGATCAAACCCAGGGCTTCATGCAGGCTTAGCAAATATTCTACCAACTGGGCTACACCGGAGCCTTGGCAGATAATTTTTATCAAACAGGACTCATCACGATGGGGGCTCTTTGTAGTCTGAGATGGAAAGCCATGACATATTTTTGTTTTTATGTTTAAGTGTTGATGCTGTCACTGTTCATAATCCTTTCAAATTCTTAACTGGGTTGTGCCAAGCAAAAACCTCATAGTACAGCAAATCCCCGAAATGGAGAACACAGCTTGTACTCTTCCAGTTGCTCGCTCGTGTCTTTACTAATTTTTATTGTGTCTTTGCACAGTTCGGTGTTTTTTGTTTTGGTGGAGTTTTTTGGTTTGTTTGGTTTTTGGTTTTTCTAGACAGGGTTTCTCTGTGTAGCCTTCACTGACCTGGACTTTGTACCAGGCTGTCCTGGAACTCACAGAGATCCCCCTGCCTCTGCCTCCTGAGTGCTGAGATTACAGGCATGCTCCACCTTGCCGGCTCAGTTGGGTGTTTCCTGGTTTTGGACACAGATGATAGCCTGGTGCCACTGTTATGTTAGATGAAAGTAGTATGTTCTAGTTTCTTCATTATTTCCCACTTTGGTGAGGACATAATATAAACATTTGCCCTTGTGGTATCAGAAAGGTCACATAATTATTTCCTTGGTCTGTTTCCTGCGCTGAGAAGTAGTTAATGATCAGGCAAGCACCAACTTGTTCTTGAAGAACATCAACTTTAGATGCAGTCTCAGTTACTGTGTGGCTTAGCGGCCAGATGAGAGCTTAGTGCGCAGGGACCTACCTGCTGTGTGCCGGCACACAGGCCAATGGCAGCTGGGACCTTGTTTGACCGACACCGAGAGGCTGGCAGTACGCAGGATTGGCTGCTCTTCTTCACTGGTGGCAGATCAGTTTCAGATACTTTTCTAGTTTCTGTGATAAAATATGCACGAAAATCAGTGGGAGGAGGAAGGGAAGGAGGAGGAGCTGATGACAGTTTGAGGATACAGTCCATGGAGGTGGGGACATCATAGCTACAGGAGAAAGACACAGCTGGTCACGTGACAGCCTCAGCGAGGAAACAGATGAGTGCTGGTGCTCAGCTCCATCTCCTCCCTGCTCAGTCAACGGCACCTGCCTGTAGAGTGGCACCACCCACATTCAGGGTGGGTCTTTCCTTCTTCCTAGAAAACTTAAATCTTCCTAAAACACTCTCATGGGCACACCCGGAGATGTGTTTTCCATGGTGATTCTAAGTTCCATCCGGGCGACATGTGGGAACACAGAAAAGCCTACAATCACAGCGCCAGTGTGAGTGTGAGTGTAGGGATCTGATGTGGGGGACACAGTAACAATCACAGGGCCAGTGTGAGTGTGGGGACTGTTCTTTTCCTAGCACTATTGGCAATTACAAGTTTTATACCTTAAGTTTTAATAACTACAGTGACAGTTGTGAGCAGAGCACATAGCCATGGAATAGCCATGTGCGCGTGACTATTCACTGGCTGTAACCTTGAAAGGTGAGCACAAGCACTCAGAATGGTAATTCCCCAGCTACTTCTGTGCACTGGGTTTTACTTAGTGGGAAGATACTTGGGACTCACACTTTCTCTAACTTCGTTGCAGGGTTGCCAGGATGTTCGGGATCGTGTGATGCACAGGTCCACCAGCCAGGGCTCCATCAACTCCCCCGTGTACAGCCGGCACAGTTACACTCCAACCACGGCACGCTCACCCCAGCATTTCCACCGACCTGGTAAGGGCCTCTCTTCCCAGGATCTGTCCTACATAATAAATGTGTATCTGTGATTTTCCTTTTCATGCCATTAGTAGCATATTTTTAAAACCTGACTTAAATATCTCTACCCCTCTTAAAGAACAAAATGAAAACTTGTGTCCATCTTTATTTTGTATTATGTCTTCAAAAATCAATAATTTTTATCACTATGGGTTATTAAATTACATTTTGACATTGACCTGCTGAGAACAAAGGATACTTATAAAGAATTGATGAAAATCTCATTCCTACAAAACTTAAAACAAAGATCTCTGAAAGAAAATATTATGTCTCTCACGCTGGTGGCATCACCTGAAGTCCAGTATTAGCCATTGGTTGGAAAGTTTAAAATCCTTGTCCAGACACACAGTGTTACAGTGAGCGCATGCTCATGGCCCCTCGGGAGCCAGGCCTCGGGGTCCCATTAGGTAACTTTGAGACCACTTGAAACCCCAAGAGCTGAAATCAGACTTGGAAGACCTAAAAGTCCCGGGTACGGGGTGGTTACCCCATGGTGCAGGAGCTGGTGTGGGAGTGGCTACCCTGTGGAACAGATGCTGGTGTGCCAATGGCTACTCCATGGCGCAGAAGCTGGTGTGCCAGTGGCTACCCTGTGGAACAGATGCTGGTGTGCTCTGATCCTTAGAGGTCTCAGCCTCTGTGGCTATAGTGGAGGACTTGTGTGTGGAGCAGAGGAGTTGGAGCCCCAGCACAGATCACGACTGCTCTGAGAGACAGGCCTGTGGAGAAGCAGCTAAGAGAGCTGGTGATGCTACACATCTAGAAAATCCACTTTAAGCTTCTTGCTGCTGGCCAAGCTGCTGAGAACAAACATATGCAAATACTAACTGACAGAGAAACTATACAATAACTAAAACCAACAGGGAAAGATGGGGACACAGAAGGGCTGCGGTTGACCTCCCTTCAAGGTCATAGGTTTAGCACGCCCAGAGGACTGAAAACTCCTGGATCCCTCATTGGTGGATTGGCTTCTCCATACACAGCTGGGGATGCGGCTCATGGTAGAATTGTTGCCTAACGTGTGAGGCCCTGAGGTCAGTTCTCAGCAACACACACACACATACACACACACACACACACATACACACATATTTATGATATTATGTGGAATGACTGTTTTCAGGACATGCTTTCTCAGTATGTAACTGTGGTCATTACCTGGCCGTGAGCTTCGATTTCATCTTTTGCTAATTTGAAATCATGTTGGTGCTGCTCTGCACATGACACATGCTGAAAACACTAAACCCTGCCCTGACATTGTCAGCGTAGCCTGGGGCCACAGGGAAGTCGTCCTTTGAAAGATTCCCGTGAGTAGCGAGGGAAGGGCCACTCACTCACAGGTGTTCCTGTAAGAGCCCCTGTCCGTGTTGAGCAGGAGAAAGCTTTGTCTCTTCAGCCATGGTTTCAACCCCACAGCTTCTAGGACTTTCCCCGCCACCTCCTCCAATCTAGCTAGCACACGTGTGAGTTGCCAAGCATCACCAGTGAGATGGCCTGGATGCCTAGAAGTGAAATCAGTCACATTCTTGTGACGTCTGTGTAGCCAACTGTCCACCCTGTGAATTCTGGGTGCCGGGTGATACTTTAATTCCCCCAAGTCTGGCTTGAATTCCGACTGCCCATTCTCCCTTTGAGTGACTGGATTTCTGCCTCCAGAGTCCCGGCCACTGCTAGCATCCTGTGTGACTCTGCCCACCCAGCTAATACAACAGAGGTTTCTTTATGCCTAAGGAATAGGAAATAAAATGCAGTTTCTGGCGAGATAAGCCTACAATTTAAAAAACAAGCCGTGACCCTTACATATAACTCTGTCTCTTCAAGTTTTGTGAAGTGACTGTCCTCTGTTTCCAGTGGTGGTTGTTTTGTTGAACACACTTTAAAAGCAGTTGTTGCGTCTATGTGATGTGCTCAGTCCTGGCACTGTGTAGTTGGCGTTATCCTGCCAGCATCCCAGAGACCGCGTTGAACAAGCCATTTATTCTCAGAGATTGGCTGTGTCCCCCTAAGCTGGGCTGCAGATCCTGCCCTTTGCCCTTCGCAGGCAGCTCCCCTCCTAACCCTCTTTCCTCCCTCCCTTTTCAGAGTCCTGACTAATGCTCACTTCCTTCCCACCTTGGGCACCTGCCCTGCTCCTGTGTTAATTTCTTTCTTCTTTTCTGTTTCCACCTCGCCCCGCCCCGGTTGGTTGGTTCCCTGGCGCACAGAGCTCTTGTCCCCTGGTGTGCACAGGTGGTCCCCCCTGCGCACCAGCAGTTTCAGCTCCACCCACAGCGACTCCCGTCCCAACCCCCCCTTCCGACACCACTTCCTCCCCCATGTCAAAGGTAAGGAGGCAGGCCTCTCCCCGGCAAGGCTAATAAGGCGCATCTCCAAGAGTTAGAGCCTGCCAGCTTCTGGCCCATCAGCATGCCTGCGTGTGTACTTACTGCCCCTAACTGCGGCCTTAGAACTGGCATGGCATCTCACAGTCCAAGAGATGCATTGTTTCCAAGAGCTCTGTACAACGCAATGGGATGTGGACTTAGGAACTAAGATCTATCTCCTAACGACTGGAAAAAAAAAAAATATATATATATATATATTATTATTTTGTCTTTGTATGCATCCATGGCAAAATATAATATATACAAGGATGTTTTCTTGGGTTCCATTTGTGATGTGTTCCTGCAAAACCTAACATTATCAAGTAACATAATGGGAAGCTGTCCTCACAGTGATACGCCATCAAACTACATGGAGATGTGTGGATAGCGTAGCCTCCCCCCCTTCTCTCTCTCTCTCTCTCTCTCTCTCTCTCTCTCTCTCTCTCTCTCTCTCTCTCTCTCTCTCTCTCTCTCTTCCTGTACTTTGATTTGTCCTGATGGCTATACAATGGATAAGCGAGGCTCTGCCTGTGGTTTCCTCTTCCCTGCCTGGCATCTCTCCCTGGCTGTTCGCTTTCCTGGCTGCTTATGCTGCTGCAGCACCCTCTTTCCAGGGCTCTCCACCCTCAGGAGCTGGGAGCCCATGGCAGCCTGAGTGAAGGATTCCCCAGAGGCTTGCTAACTGGTAATGTCGTCTTGCCTTGAGCCACAGGAGCAGAAGGAAATAGTGGGAGGAGGTGAGGCAAGGGCAGAGTGGTCATCAAGGGTCCTGGGTCCTCAGTGTTCATGGCACCTGTGCATCTGCATGTGCAGCTGCTGGGTGGATGGAGTGTCTTCTCCAGCTCAGTCTGCCCAGGCCTTTGTCTCTTAGCTTACTTGGACTCCTGGCGTACAGATGTGCTAGGAACTGTGTGTGTAGTTATCTCACACATTTGCTACCTCAGCATTTTCCATGCTTTGAAAATAATATGGCTTAGAAAGATGGCTCAGTGGTTAGGCCCATTTTCTGCTCTTGCAGAGGACCTGGGTTAAGTGCCCAGCACTCATATGGCAGCTCACAACCAGTTCTAGAGCACTCTAGTGCCCTCGTCTGGTCTCTCCAGGTACTGCATGCACATAGTGCACATACATACATGCAGGCAAACACTCGTACATATAAAAATAAGTTACTTTTTTTTCTAAAGAAGATACTATGACTGGCATGTGATGGAGTTAGATATCATTTACCACTAGCAAAGCTTCTGGGGGTAGGCACAGCACATTCCAGAAGTCTTGGCTGGCTATTTAGGATCATTATTGAAGCCAGGCGTGGTGGCGCACGCCTTTAATCCCAGCACTCAGGAGGTAGAGGCAGGTGGATCTCTGTGAGTACGAGGCCAGCCTGGTCTACAAAGTGAGTCCAGGACAGCCAAGGCTACACAGAGAAACCCTGTCTCGGAAAAAAATCATCATTATTGATAATTAGTATGAGGAGTATTTTTGTATCTGAGTGTCAAAATTATATATTTTAGAAATTTTATATAACCATAAAAAATTACTAAGATTCTGGGTGTGGTGGTGCATGCCTTTAATCCCAGCACTCAGGTGGCATAGGCAGGCGGATCACCATGAATTCAAGGCCAGCCTGGTCTACAAATAGAGTTGAGGGCAGCCAAGGCTACACAGAGAAACCCTGTCTCCAAAAACCAAAAACCAACCAAACAACCAAAAGCAAGAAAAAGCCTCGGCTGCACTTTTTAGCGAGAGCGTCATAGGCAGCTTTTGATCCGATCAAGGTAGTGGTTCGCGTTTTGACCGTGTAAGCAGTGTAACCTGCCCTGTCTGATTATGATGTGTTTGGTCTTTCAGAAAAAGGCCATTTTTGTTAAATAGGCCCTTTAACATCACACAACATGTGTAAAAATAGCACAACACGTTGGGGACTATCAGCGACACACCTTGGTTCTGGGACACTGAAATCTTGATTTTTAAATACCATCTCTGTCACTAGCTAGCTACATGACCTTGAGTTGTTCGCTCATCCTTTTGAACACTGTCTCACTTATGAGTCATAAGGGCTGGGACTCTCTCCTAGGTCATGGGGCATATGAGGTGACGTGTCCTTTTGATGACGCAGTCGTCAGCATGTGCGCTCTAAGCACACTTGTATAGCTAAGGCTAGCTCAGGCTAGCTTCTGACTCCCCATAGAGAAGTAAATGACCTTGAACGCCTGATGCTCCTGCCTCCCCGCTCCTAGGTGCAAGGGTCACAGTGGTGCCCCTACATAGTTTGTGTAATGATATGGGCCATCAAGCTCAGGGTGTGTGTGCCCTTGACCAACGTCCCACGGATCTTAAAGCATCTTTTACTGGTGTCATCCCATGCCCTCTTCAGAGCATCTCTGTTTTGTAAGCTGAGTCAGGAGCAGGGCTTCTGGTAAAGGAGCTAGCTGATGGCAGAAGCTGGACCACATTGTGGGCCTCTCGCATCCAGAGGCCCTTCTCAGTTTGGGTGTACTCGCTTTGGGATAAATCTGTGTGCAAAATTTTATTTTCTGCCTCATTTTAACCAGAAAAGTGCAATCTCATTAAGGCTAATACAAAGATTCATTTCAGTCATTTAAATAATAAAAATCACAAAATTTTTGCTTTCCAGTAGAAACATCAAGTAGTTACAGCCTGGGTGTCAAAATGCAAAGTACATTCTTTCTGTTTGAGTCTGAACTTGACACTTCAAATGTAGTCAAACATCATGGGTTTAAATTATTTTAAAATATCAGTTTATCAAGAGGAATTAGTAAGACCTTAACTTTATACTTAAAAACATTTAATGATCTCTTTCATTTTTTATTAAATATATGCTTTATTTTACTTACATAGAGTCACCTTTTTTAGATTTTATGTAGAAGAGTGCTCTATCTTCATGTATACCTGCATGCCAGGAGAGGGCACAAGGTCTTAGTTAGGTGGTTGTGAGCCACCATGTGGGTGCCGGGAATTGAACTCAAGACCTCTGGAAGAACAGACAGTACTCTTAACCACTGAGCCATCTCTCCAGCCCTGGAGTTATCTTTATAGTTCATATATAAAACATAACAGACATAGTAATTTACTCTCACTTGGTTATTTTTGTTTTTTAATTTTTAAAATTTTTTATATTTTCCAAATTTTAGGTCTTTAAAAAAAAGATTTATTAATTTATTTCATGTATATGAGTGCTTTACACCTGCAGGCCAGAAGAGGGCACCAGATCTCATTATAGATGGTTGTGAGCCACTATGTGGTTGCTGGGAATTGAACTCAGGACCTTTGGAAGAACAGACAGTGCTCTTAACCGCTGAGCCGTCTCTCCAGCCCACTTCTCAGTTATTTTGAAAAGGTTGTTCCCATTTACATGGAAAACCTTTCCAGCCTTTGAGGGCTTCAGAATGGAGGAGACGTGGTCGTTTGAGGACTACACGAGAGATGTCTTTCAGAGAGGACGTTGTGTTTGCGGCGACTTGTTTTCTTTCTTGAGACAGGGCCTCACTCAGCAGCCCAAGCTGGCCTGGAGCCCATTATTTTAGCCCAGGCTAGCCTCAGCCTCCTCTGGGCTGGGGTTGCAGGCAATAAGCTACCGTGCCTGGCTTTGTGTCACTTTTGATCTTGGAGCTTAACTGGCTCCCACAGAGGAGTTCTGTTTTGACAGGGAGCACGATGCACAGGAGGGTGACCTTCCCAGGAGTGCATCATAGAAACAGAATGGCCCTTGTCGCTCCAGCGCTGAGAGGCCAGCCTTCCTGGTCCTCCTTGCTGATGCTTGCAGCCCAAGGCCTGGAGTTCACTGCACTGGAGACATCTGCACGGAACTCCGTGTTCTGTAACGGTGGCCGTTATGCTCTGACAGGTGCTAGTTTTCACGTGCTCTCCCACCTTGCAGACCTCTCTGCATTGGAAAGTCCTGGCTGGGCCACTCAGGCAGCCTCGCGCCTAGAGACCTGCAGAAGCCTGCGCTTCGTTTGTTGTGTTTCTTCTCTTCCATCCCCTTTGAAGAATTCCTCGACATCACATCCATCCTGTGGTCAGGAGATGAAAATGTAGCTGTGGGCTGAAAGGCCACATAGATCGAGGCCTGTTGGAAGGACTCTTTCTTGTCATGCCCTATGGCATAAGTAGTTCTCAACCTGTGGGTTTTCGGGGGTCGGATGACTCTTTCACAGAGGTCACCTAGGACCCTCAGAAAACACAGATATTTACATTATTGATTCATAACAGTAGCAAAGTGACAGTTACGAAGTAGCAATAAAAATATTTTTATGTTGGGGGAGTCACCACAACATGAGGAACTGTACTAAAGGGTCCGCAGCGTTAGGACGGTTGAGAACCGCTGCCATATGTTGTACCGCTAGAAGACAATTAGACGGAGTTAGAGGAGATCATCCTGAGCGAGGTGACCTGTACGCATGCTCAGCATTGCCTGAAAATGATCTCATTGTTACTGATGGTTTACACCCGAAGAGGCAATCCTGAAATTCTGTCATAAAAATCTAGAGGCTTCTAGCGCTGAGCTGCACCCCAGATAGACAGGTGTGGGTTAGAGCTCCGTGAAATCCAGGCAGCACTCCAGCAGACTTGCTCATCGCCAAGGCTGGCGGCACCAAGAAGGAGAAAGGAATGGAGGAAAATACCTGAATCAGGTACAATGAGGGTCATGTGAGCGACAGTCTCCCCAAGACCAACGGTTGTGTTTATGAGGCCAGTGAGAAGATGCAAAGAGTTAAGGTCGAGAGAGGTCAATGTGGTAGCTTCTCTCTGGCATAACTGAGAGCACTGAAAGCCAGACAGGTGGGCGGTGACGATGGCAGGTGTGCCTTCCCCTAGCGCATGCGCTTAGCTTGTTCAAGTGCTAAGCAGAGCAATCACTGTCTTGTAGCTGCCGTTGGTTTGTTCCACCCAGGGTAGAATTTTTTTTTTTCCCATTTTATAGTTTATGTGCATTGGTGTTTTGCCTGCACATGTATCTCTGTGAGGGTGTCACAGGCCCTGGAACTGGACTTACAGACAGTTGTCAGTTGCCACGTGGGTGCCAGGAATGGAGCCCAGGTCGTCTTGAAGAGCATCCGGGCTGTTCACCACTGAGCCATCTCCACAGCCCAGGATTCGTGTAATTTTGAGTGCCTATATTAGAAAAGAGACTATTATATTTTTATTAGACCTTTTGTCTTTCTTTTTAAAATACTCACAATTAAAAAAAAATACCTCCGATAGTTTGGTTTTTTTGGTAGTTCAGGGGCTAAGAATTTGGAACTCAGCAACATTATCCACCAGAGAGTCTGTTCCCTCACCGAACCACTGTGGAGTGTGAGTTACTGTGGATTCTCATGTCACACGGTTGGGAGTCCCAGCTCTGGTAACCCAACAGGCCAGGCTTGGCCTCCCATCCTAGTGCCAGTTAAAGGGTGTGTGATGACAAGAGCAGAGAGGAGATTTAACAAACACACTGGGAAAAGCAACACAAGACTTTCAGCAACTTCCGAGTGCACCTTTGGAGTCACCAGTAAAGCTTTGGATTAAAGCAGAGGAGGAACAGGGCAAAGGGAAGGGGCATACAGAAAGTCCCTAAGCCCTGGTCACATGACTCTGCGAGTAAAATGTGTGCCGTGCAATCCTGGAGACCTAAGTTCAGAGCTCGGGCACTATGTAAATGCCAGGCGTGATGATGCATGCCGGTAACCCCAGCACAAGGTTGGCAGAGACAGGCAGATCCTCGGGTCTCACTGGCCGGCCAGCCTAGCCAAAGTGCGAGGTTTCAATTCTTTGGGGTACTCTGCATCTAAAAACTAAGGTGGACTGCAATAGAAGAAGGTGCCCTCCCCAAAGTTGACCTTGAACCCTTACACTCATACCCATGGCTGACACTTTACCTGCGCGCGCGCGCACACACACACACACACACACACACACACACACACACACACACACACACAGTGTCATGATCAAATACTGCCCACTCTCAGCCCCAGTTCTACAGGAAGATATGTGTCGGCTTGCTAGTTGCTGTTTTCACCCACGGGTGGTGTTCCCTGTGGTATGATCTACTCTAGGGTGTAGCTTTTGTATCATAGATAATCGTTCTCATATTGAGGACCGTTTGTCCTGTAAGGATTCATTGTCCCTAGTCAGAAAGTCAGCTTAAGATGGTGACCTGTCTCTGTGCCTGCAACTTTGGTGGGGATGAGTTAGGTGGGGTAGGCAGACACTCCTTAGTGATGGCGTGGCCTTAGCAGGAGTCTGGCACAGGGCAAAGGGCATGGACGCAGACTGAAACATAGGTAACTGGCTTCAGTTCTGCTCTTTGTTGCTGTGAAGGCTCAAGTGAGGAGTTGATGCCTTCTAGAAATCACTCTACCTGGCGTTTTAGACAGTCCTGTGGGGAAACGCATATGAGCATAGAATCAAATCTACCCCCCAAAGACTCACTTCTGCTACCAGCAGGTTGTATTTTGCTTTTTAATAATTGAGAAAGCCTGCCATTGTTGAGGATGCACAAGCAAGTC
>OU015757.1:74391312-74404612 GCA_907169655.1 Acomys percivali | reverse complement strand
CCATCCCTGCATCCCCACAGACAGTGTCTTCTCTGTGGTCCCTAGCTTACTGTGCAGCCAAGCTCCAGCCCTTATCCCCACGGACGCATCTTCTCTGTGGTCCCTAGCTCACTGTGTCCTGGATCTCCAGGATATCTATTGCTTCCAACTCACCTGGGGCCCTTTCTCGGATGCTCCGAGGAGCTTCCCGAAGAACATGGAGCCCGAGTCTCCTCTCTGAGCTTGCAGATCAGTCTTCTGACTGGGCAGGTACATGCTGTAATAGTGCCAGGGCAGGGAGATCAAAGCAGTAGAGGCAGGGATCTGTCTCCTTCCCTGACATGTGCTGGCGATTGACCTGTAAGCCAGGAGGAGCCTTGTCTTGGATGAAAGCACAGAGAGAGGGCTAAGCCGTCCCGGGTATCTGGTAGGAAGCGGTCTGACTCTGTATTTCAGAGTGAGGTAAACAGTGGAAGGCACGTTATATCGTCAGGGAAAGGACTGGGTGACCACCGAGACACCCAGCCTTAGCCTCTCGAGAGAAACATATTCTAGTGGCAAGCCTCTGCCATCGTGGCTGGCAGCAGTCATACATGTCTGGGATTTAAGCACCTGACAACTGGTTCTGGGTCAGCAGCCAGTGGCTTCTCACATACTTACCCTCTACTGCATGCCGTTGGAATGCCGCGTCCCCGAGTTGCTGGCTGCTTTGAACCCGGCTCTACCCGAGCTCAAATCTCCCCTTTGGAAACTAAACCTGATGCCACCTTTGTGAGCCCAGCCGACAAACTGAGTTTGTCTCACCTTCCTGACGTCCCATCCTTCCGGCTTGTTGTGTTGGGTTTTGATGTGCTTGCTCGGCTCCCTTTTCCTCTCTCCCCGCCTCTCACTCTGTTTTCTCTGTTCTTCTCATTGGAGGCACTGAGCCATCCAGCGGCCGGAACTCCCCTCTCCCTTACCGGCCCGACAGCCGCCCTCTAACTCCAACTTACGCTCAGGCCCCTAAACATTTCCATGTTCCAGGTAGGAGCTGACACGGGGTGTGTCTCAGTGTCCTGTTATGGTGTAGAATGTGGCCTTGTGACGTCATCTGTCTCCGTTTCTCATTCTCCTTCATCGAGATGCACACAGTCAACAAAGCACTAAATTGCAGGATCTGGCCTTCCGGAAAGATGTAAATTCAAGTTGGTGGGGTCAAATTGAAGAGTTAAGTTTTCAATTAAATATAATAAATAATTTTTTTTTTCATGGCTGGGGGTTTAGGCTGTGTGCTTGTTGGATGAACGCTCTCCTGCCAAGCCCTTGATCTCTTAAAAGAGCCTGGGAGGCAGAGAGGGTGAAGAACAAACAAGAGCAGTTGGGTGTTTGGTTAAGATTTTAATTTTTTTTATAACTGTGCCTTCTAAGATGTCAGATTGTGGTTCATTGACAAATTATCTTAAGAGCCATCGAGCTGTAGCCTTGTGCTGAAGACCGAACCACACTGCCCCTGAGAGTCCCTTTAGAGTTGTAGCATTGGGTCAGCTGGGCAGTGTTTCTGTAGTGTGTAGTAAGCAAGTCACCTCCATGGCCCCACAAAAGCATCTTGCAATTTAGGCTCGGCGCTGCAAGCTTTGCCCGGGGAGTCACAGTGCTAGCCACCACAGCTTGATAGCAGTTCTCCATCAGAAACTGGGGAACCCAGGATCTGCCACTGCCCTGGCACTCAGGGTCAGCTCAGTCCGAAAGAGCGAGCAGCCTTCTGAGGCCACCAGAGGCTTTGCAAATCACCCACTAGGTCCCCGTAACTATACCTACCTGGAATCTCTCTCTCTCTTTCTCTTTTTTTTTCTTCTGAATTCTGAAATTTACTCCGCAAATCAGGAAGGTGCAATGAGATTGGAACCACTTACCTAGGACTTTCCTTTAAAATGTTTTTCATTAATCTTGAAAAACCATTGTGTACACTTGAAGTTTTTTTCATATGAAGACTTCCCCCTACAAGGTACAGCGCCTGAGACTGTGGGGACAGAGAGAGAAGTCTGGAAACAGCTGACCATCTTTAATCAAATGTGGAGTGGTGGCACAGTTGGGTGGAGTCCCTGCAGACACAGGGACCGCGTTGTGTACCACTTCTCACTTGCTTGCTTCTCCACACAAATCTGGCCTGTGCGGATGAGGGCTCTGCCGTCATCCTGAGTGTTGCTGTGTTTAGTCTTCGTCTTTCCCACATCGCTTCCCGGTGTTCCTCTCATCGAGCAAAACAGAAAATTGAGTCGCTGGGCATTCCTGGCAGCTCAATTTCTAGACAGTGTCAATTTGGGGATTGCTTTTTTTCCCCCCAAACTGGTTATGTCTCCCTCGCCATCTGAATGTCCCCACTACGTGCAGTGCTTCCTGTTTGATCACCTTCAGTGAAGTCTGGATGTGAGATAAATGGCTCGTGAATAAAGGCACCTCTCTGAGTGCCACGATGTATTACAAAGACGCCCATGTTGTTTGTGTGTAGGTTCGGCTCATCTCTGTGGCCTTCCTCTCCTGTGTACTCACTCAGTCTTTGTAATACAAAGGTTAACCCTCTGGGTAGTTTTTGTTTGAGCCTTCAGTTCTGGTTCACTTTTGGTTGGCCTGTTGTTTTGTTTTTGTTTTTCTCCATTTCTGAGCTGGTTCCCATAATCACACATCTTTGCTTTTCATTTCCACAGATCAAGGGATCAACATTTACCGAAAACCACCCATCTACAAACAGCATGGTAAAACTCGCTTTCCTCCTTAGCTCTTAAGTGGCTGAGCCGCTGACTCCCCTTTGCCGTCTTCCGGAAGGCTTGCCTGCTGTTGCTGCTGCTGCTGCTGCTGCTTTTAGAATGACTCAGACTGGGGCCACGGTGCAGACTATGCCCGTGAAATCTGACAGGGTACAAATAGCGATTTGAAATCCATTTGCCCAGTAAAGAGAACTTGGCTCAGCCAGGCATCCTCTTTCTGATCCCATAGAAAGGGGGACTTGTGGCCGCACAACAAATAGCCATTGAGTAATTTAACCAACTTTCAAAATAAATTTGACGAGTTTGCAACTAGTTCAAATAATTAAAACTAGCAAAAAATGAACCACCTACAGAAATTCTTACAAGGCATGCACCCCACAGTAGGCAGGGCAACAAGCTGAAGCGAGTCAGGGCCCTTGTCCTGTACTGAGAATATGGCTGTGTGGTTCACGGGCTGAGACCGTCTGGGTTCTAGTGCCATCCCCTGTAAGGACCGGTCACTTAACTAAGCATGTCTCTTTGAGTTCTAGAAACGAGGAATCACCAAGGTAGATTTATTATTGTGTTTTCATTTTCTGGGATATAGATCTTTTTAACCCAAGGAATCACAGTATTTTCTGTGAGTCTCATCTTTTAGCGTCTGGATTTATTTTCATAAGTCAGTGGCTGAGATCGATTGGCCCAAACTGGCCTTCCAGTGAGTTCCGAAAACTGTAGACTGCGTCTGGAAGTCCGAAGGCTGTCCATAGAATCTAGTCATGAATAAGTTGAAAATACACAAGGAAAAGCTCTTAGGCCAATGTTCTAGGGAGGGGAAATCGAATATTGTTTTGTTGTCCTTTTCTTTCTTATTTCAAGGTTTTTACATCCCATGCTTGCATTTTAAGTTTATTAACATTGTTTTTGTTTTTGTTTTTGTTTTTTATGGTTTAATCTCTTCCCACACACTCATTAACACGTGAATGTCTAACTACTGACTTCCCCAATTCTAATGCGTAAGTACGGCTTGAAGTCCTGCCCTCTGGTTCTCCTTTAACAATTAAGTACCCAGAGTTAGATCCAGCAGTTTAGGGATGTATGTAAATACTGGACTTTCTGAGGCCAGGCTCCCTGAGCAGTGGGACACGTGTCAGCAGGTGGGGTAGTGTTAGGCTTCCTGTAGATGGGATGGCTTTGCTCCTCTGGCACCGGGTCTTTGTTTTCAGCCTATTGTGAGTGATCCATCAGTAGCACCACAGGAACACTCTCCAGGGCGTGTCCTGCAGAACCTTGTTCCATGACAAAGAAGTAGATGTCACGTCCCACGTTGGCACCTGTGCCCTGAAGCCTTTGGCCAGGAGAAAAGCCATCTTTCTCCATTTTAACAAGGAGGCCCAGCCTGGTGCCAACACTCTTGTACCCTAAGCCAAGATATTTCCCCCATTACATCAACACTTCTGAGATGTTTTTCCTACCCAGCCAAAAACTTTACCCCTTACTATTGGGTAACCTCAGTCAAGCCACACAAGCACGTTGAAGGCCAGAAGGTCACTAGGAAAAAAAAATATTCAAAAGGTTCTTTCCAGATTTAAAAATATGTGAGCCCCAAAGAAAAGCCATTTAATGTCATCCTTATAAATATGGTTTGCAGTGCCAGGTCTGTTTGCCAAACCAGCTGGGATTGAGGACTGACCAGTTAAGCTGGTTTGTTTTGCTCCAATTCTGTGATTAGATTTGGGGCTCTAAGCAAGGCAGCCCTCCACTAAGTGTGGCCCTTATGAACCTGGGCTGTTCCTGCTTCCAACTTGTCTGAGTCACTTGTTAGAACAGACCCCTGTCAAAATTGTAAGCCCAGGGTATCTTACAGTGAGTTCCTGTAGAGCCTGAAGTAGTTTTCTCCATTTCAATTTCTCCTAAGACTCAAGGACCCATATAAAGTGTGTAAAGCATTAAGATGAACCAGATTGGTGTATCTGTGGCGTCTGGCCCCAAAACAGAAAGCCAGCTGGCTTCCTTCATAGTAACAACTATAGTCGAATGCTACTGGCCTTGCTTTGCACTTAGCTTTTTAATTTCAAATGTCTAATTATAGAAATTTCCAATTCCAAGAGTATTTAAAAATTAGAGAGCAACTGAGGGTGGATGGTTCTCTGGTGGCAGAAGTGTTCAGAGTTCTAGCTTCGGAACATTCCATGAAGAGCGGGAAATCGTGTCTGCGGGGCGGTTACAGCACCGCCTTACAGACCCGTAGCTGAGCATCCCTGGTTCCCACCTAGATGCAGCTGCCTTGGCAGCCCAGAACAAGGCTTCAGAAGATATCATCAAGTTTTCCAAGTTCCCCGCAGCCCAGGCGCCAGATCCCAGCGAGATACCAAAGATTGAGACTGACCACTGGCCTGGTCCCCCCTCACTTGCCGCCATAGGTATGCAACCAACGCAGTTAAGTCAAACAGACAAATGCCTAGGAAAGTGAAATGTGAAGTTCTTGAGAACGTGCAAAGAATTGACACAAAGACGTTTAAGAAAAGTCTATAGACCAAGGGGTAGAAAAGTGAAAAGAGTGAATATGATACTAGCGTGCATGCAAAATGCTTAAAAGTTATAAAACTTAGCTCCCACACACGGCCTTGCTGTGTGCAAGGATCCAGGCCTGGTCTAAAAGTGATGGCTTCCATGCGCTGGTTCAGTTGTCTGTTGAACTGGCTCGGAGCCAGTTACAGAGTGTCCACCCAAATATGACTTTTCCCACTTAAGGTTGTTTTAGGCCATTTCTAGGCTGCCTTCCTTACTGATATCGAGTAGCCTTAATTAACACTGAGGCATTTAGACACGTGTGCCATGCCTTAATCTCCCTGCCGTGACAAAGCCATCTGCTCCACTAAGAAAGGCTGTGGTAGGCTCTCTGGAGTATAATGTGTGTGTGAGTTTACATCTGTCACTCTGTGATCTGTGCTCCAGTGTCACATTGGAACCATGTCTTTCTTTGCTTTCTGCTTTCCAGTTGTGTCTGTGTCTTTACATTGTGTCAGTATGAACTCACTGAGGCCCGTAGAAATGGATTAGACTGAACCTTAGATGCCTTAGATGCCTACCCCCACTTCTGTTGACAACCAGAAAGGACTTCAGTGTTCCAGAAATCCTTACTCTTTCTCACCATACTGGCTTTTGGAATAACTTTTGTAGGCATTAGAAATTAATTTTAAAGCAATTAACATTGACAGAAATAGTGGAAGAGAAATCTACTCTCGTTGTTCACAGATATTCTGCAATTGGGTTGATGGGATGTATCTAATTTTTGCAAACTTTGATTGATCAGTTTTTGTTAGCACGTTGGATTATCTAAGCCTGAGTAAAGCCTGTCAGCCTCTGCCTGTCAGGAAGGTTCTGGGCCTCTTTAGGTTCCCACTTCAGCTACACGGAGAGAGAGAGAGGGAAAGTCATTGGTGAGGTTGTCCTCATCACCAAACAGTCTGAAATGCTTAGAATCCTAAAGTGAGGAAAACGTTTGCTCCATTCATCAAAACAGTGAAAGGTACAGCTATTGGTAAATGTTATTTAGATTTTTTTTTTTTTTTTTTTTTTTTTGTTAGATCAGAAAGTATTCCAATTTCCTCTGCCAGATTAACCTAAGTGATTTAGGAAAAACAGCCCCTGCCTCGGCCTCCCAGTCCTTGGCGGGCCTCTACTGGAAGCCTAGCCTGGTGCAGTAACTGCTGCCTTGTCCTGTCACTCCCAGCTGTGTCAGCTCTATTTGTGTTTACCTATTAGTAGCAGAATTCTTTTATGACCGATTTTTACTGTGTAAGGAAATGAAAACCATAGACCCAGCCTTTAAAATAAACACAGAAAATATGCTTTTGAAATGGATTTACTAAGGGTAGAAGACAAAGTGGCAGAAGACAAAGTCTAAAATCAGAAAAAGAGGAGACTGCATGTTTTAAAACCTTGCAACGAAGGGGTAACTGTCCTGCCAGTAAACTTGTAGAAATGTGGATGAACTTGGATTCCTTGCCAGTTAAAAACTGACCCTGGCTTGGGCTATCGAGTTACCACAGCTGAAGGAGCCTCTCCACCTCCTACAATGAGCACTGGCCTGGGCTTAACGCTGATGCCATGGCAAGCCCAGGTCAAGGTAACAGGCTCGGCCCAAATCCCCCCTCAGCTACATCAAACATGGGACTAGCCGCACATTAGATGAGCCTTGAGAAACCAGCTCCTGGTGCTGGACATTTCCCCTGTGGTACTGTTCCCTTTGCTATGAAAGCCCACTGCCCAGCTTACCAGCCGGACAGCCAAGCAGATGGATAGACGGCTGAGATTCCTGTATCACAGGGCTGATATGAGAAGTTGTCTTTGCTGTGGAATTAGGAACTGACATGAGGCGCAGATCTAGTGGCAGAGAGGAAGATGAGGAGGAGCTTCTGAGACGCCGGCAGCTTCAAGAAGAGCAATTGATGAAGGTTTGTCCTCGCTGCTGCCCTCAATTCCTCTTCCACTGACTCCTGCTGTTCACTTGTTTTACGTAACTACCGTGTGCACACCACCAGTGGCGGTCCCAGGCCTTAAGGGCTTGCAGCCCGGCAGACAACTGGTGGTCAAGGTGCTGAGTGAGCCAGGAGGTCTGGAGGGTCACAGAGTGCAGGGAGTCCCTGACTGCGGGGTAGATGTGCAGGTGGACTGCTTAAACAGATGTAGAGGGATCCTGTAGGCCATGGTGGTGTGCACCCAGGGTAATGCAGGTCTTGCCAGAGGGACTTCCTTGGGATGACATTGGTCCAAATCTTTCCTCAGGAAAGAGGATGCCTTATGAGAGAAAAGGCATCAGGTGGTGTGTCACCAAAAGCTTCCCCTACCCCCCCCCCCCCCGCCCCCCCGCCACCGCAACTCCCCTTATGCATTCTTGCTTCCTGCCAATTCTAAAGTCTGGCCAATAAGGGGCTAATGGACCTCTTAAAATGGTGTTCTCCAAAGATGCAAGAAATGCACATGGTGCTATGTACACAGGGGAGCAGGTGCAAAGAGCAGCCTGGTTCTGTGTAATATGTATGTAGGACAGTAAGAAATAAGTGTAAATCAGAAGACGGTGGGGACGCCTTGTGTGTGTGTGGGGGGGGGGGGGTCACAGCTTCTTCTGGATTTTCTAAAATATGAGTGAGCACATATTCCTTTCTTAAAAATGGTTTTTAAGGCAAATAATGCAATTTCTTGTTCAAGGATGCCCAGTCCACAATCTCTCCCTCCTTTATAAAAAAAAAAAAAAAAAGTCATCAAATGCACACAGGCTGAAGCCTTCAGGGGAGGGAGAAAGAAGGAAGGTGGCCTTTATAACATGGAGCCTGCCTCAGGGAAGAGAGGCTCGCAGCCCAGAGCCTGCCCCACCACTAAGGAACCACAAGCTCCCAGCAGAAAACAAAAAACAAAAAAAACACGACGTTTCGTGATGGCAACTGTGTCATGTGTCTTTTCCTTTCCTTTTCTTCCTCCCGTCAACAGCTCAACTCAGGCCTGGGGCAGTTGATACTGAAGGAAGAGATGGAGAGGGAGAGCAGAGAGAGAGCACCCCTGCTGGCCAGTCGCTACGACTCTCCCCTGCACTCAGGTGGGTAGCAGCTCCTGCCTCCTGTGATTGGATTGTTACCCAGGAGCCAGGACCCCTGATCTCCTTCCGAGTGAGAGAGTCTGTTCTCCGTGAGTATGTAATGCTACAAGTACATAGGTCAGTAAGCAATTTCTAGAAGATTGCCTGTCCAGAGAGGCAGGGGTATTAAGCTATAGATGGGCTGCTTCCTCCTTAGCCACGCCTCCTTTCAGACTCCTGGGCCTTATGGATGAGAGTCTGTAGCCTAGGGCTTCTAGAAGCACAGCCCTGACCAACTCAGGTACCTTATACTATTGGTTTCTGGGTCAGTTACTGCTGCTCTCTCCCTGGGACCTAAGGTGTAGGCAGCCATACATCCCTAGGCTCAAGTGCTTGCTTTGCATAGTTTTTTAGCTCTCATTTTTTTGTCTCCTATAACAGGAGAATAATAGTGTTCTTAGGACTGAGGACTCAAAGGCACGCCTAGCTTATAGGAATCACAGGGCTACCCCTGGCCTCAGCTCCGACTGGGCTGTGTGTCCTCCACCACCTCCCCTCCTGCCTCCCCTAGAGATGATTACACGTCCCTTCCTGCACTTTCCCCAGGAAGGTGGTGTGTTGTGATCACTGGAACCCAATAGCATTTGAATTCTCTTCCCTCACTTTAATTGTGCAACATCCCTGGAAATCTAGCTTAAGCCCTAGAAAATTCTCTTGCTGTTTTTCTCATTCAGCTTCACATGCGCTGTCATCGAAAACGTCATCTCTCCCTGGCTATGGGAAGAATGGCCTTCACCGGGTAAGCCTTCCTCCAGTGGGGGGTCTGGATGTGCCCTGCCTCCAGAGCTGTCCTGACACATCATCACAACAACCTGCCTTTTCATGCATTTTCATTTTTGTTCCGTTTTTATTTATTTCGTATGCATGCCTGTGTGTGTGTGTGTGTGTGTGTGTGTGTGTGTGTGAGAGAGAGAGAGAGAGAGAGAGAGAGAGAGAGAGAGAGAGAGAGAGAGAGAGAGAGAGAGAGAGAACAGTGCGTGTGTGGAGATCAAAAGGCAACTTGTAGGAATCAGTTCTCATAAATTAAACTCAGGTCATCACCAGGCGTGGGCGGAACCTTTACACACTAAACATCCCACCAGCCCACCACCCCCTGCTCCCAATAATCTTTTGGTCTTGCTGTTTGAATACAAAGCAAACTGCCGTCTTCCTAGCCACTTGGTAAATCACTTTGAGTTATAAGCAGAATAAAATAATTATTTTTAAAGAAGAAATTGACTTTAAGTGGCCTGTGTAAGCCTAAGAGACTAAAATAAGCCATAGCAGGCAACTTTTTCCTTTAAACATTCACTTGACTCATTATCTCTATAAAGAGAGTTTGTGACAACCACCTTCCTCCACCAAGCCTAGAATAATTACAACTATGTAGCTACATCTAGCAATGCATTTGGTGGTGGTGAGAGGGCGTGTCTCTCTCTGTAGGTCCTGGTTGTTCTGGCATGCTCTCTAACTCACAGAGATCTTCTGGGGTTAAAGGCACGTGCCATACATGCCCCATGTATGAAAGAAATACTAGCTCTATAAAGACCTGCTGGACAGCACCACAGATGCCTGCAAACACTGGGATGTCATAGCTTGAAGAATAAATAAGATAAATAACTTACCTTTGGGATTTTAGCCTAGAAAAGATTCTTAGGGTCTTTTTTGTTTGTTTGTTTTTGTTTTGCTTGTTTGTTTTTTTTTTGTTGTGTTTTGTTTTGTTTTGAGACAGGGTTTCTCTGTATAGCCTTGACTATCCTGGACTCCCTTTGTAGACCAGGCTGGTCTCGAACTCAGGTCGATCCACCTGCCTCTGCCTCCCGAGTGCTGGGATTAAAGACGTGTACCACTATGCCTGGCCCAATTCTTAGGGTCTTATAAACCTGTTCTCCCCACCCCACTCCAACACTCCCAACTCTAAAATGATCACTGTGCTGATTCTCCAGTCATGAAATTTTCCTCATTGCAGCCCGTTTCCACAGACTTCGCTCAGTACAACAGCTACGGAGACGTCAGTGGCGGAGTTCGAGGTAAGGCGCCAAGGGAAGACTGGCTGTGGAAGTGTCATTCTGGTGACCCAGGTTCAGGAGAGGCTGTGTAATCAGTCAGTGGCACACAGCCCATGTTCACACTCCTGTGCATCACATAGTAGGGCCACAGCTCTCTTCTGAGTTAATAGCAAACACAAAGATGTCAGTCTCCTGATGAATACAAGCATGGGAAACCAACATCCATGCATTCATTCATTCATTGCTGCCCTACGTGCTCAGCACTCCAAGGAAGGAGGCGCAGCCACTGCCCTCAAAGGGCTTGTGGTGAGGAGGAGAGAGGGGAGGCATTTGAAATAATGCCTGAAGTTGAAGCAGGCATTTCCTGCCTTCAGGGAGACTGTGTGTACACCGATTGGAACACTGTATGAACTGGTTAGGAGTGAGGAAAGAACATAGCTCATTTGAGGATGTTTTGGAAGTTATGGTGAAATACAGTGTTAGTGTTGGTGATTCTGTGGTTTTCTCGTGATCATTCCCTGATGGTTTTTTGTTTTTTGTTTTTTGTTTTTCCTTTTTCAGACTACCAGGTACGGACAGCTTTATGTTCCTTGAGTTGGCCACAGCAGAGCATTCATTCTCCAGCCCAGCTGCTTCCTCAGGGGATTGGTTTCTGTTGGGAGGGTGAATATGGGGGTCGATGGCTGGGAGGGGCAGGCATGTCTGCTAGCCAGATGGAGGGGTCACTGTGGACCTTTCGGGCTATGCACCAGCTGAGCCAGGTGTGAGAAGGCCCCTTGTTCTTGGCTCTCGTGAGTCCTGTCCAGGGTCGAAGTCTGCAGCCCCATCACGCCAGACACAGATTTTCAGTTGCTACTACCTTTCTTGCTTGCCCCCCCAAAAGAAAGGAAACCGGGCTCTCAGCCACTGGGAAGGAGTAGCTTGCTCCAAGGCCCTTTCTTTTCATCTTGTAAGCCTGTGGGGGAAAGTGAGAAGGGGGAATAAAGCCAGCCTAAGACAAAGAATGGAAAAGATAATAGGATGTAGAAGTGTGTCCTGTAATCCTAGTACATATGAGGCTGAAGGCTCGAGGATTCAAGGCTAGCCTGGGCTACAGAGACAGGGACACAGAGAGAGAGAGAGAGAGAGCGAGACAGATAGACAGACAGACACACACACACAGACAAACAGTGAGAGACAGACACACACACACACACACAGACAGGCAAACAGTGAGAGACAGACAGACAGACACACACACATACACACACACACACAGACAGACACAGAGAGAAAGAGACAGACACACACACACACATACACACACAGAGACACATACACACACACACATACACACACACACACACAGACAGACACACACACACACACACAGAGAGAGACATACACACACACATACACACACACACACACACACAGACACACACACACAGAGAGACAGAGACAGAGACAGAAACAGAAGGAAAATAATGGTAATAGAGCAGATGGTTTTTATGTACTGCAACCCTCTAGCCGTGCAGCCTGAGCAGGAGCTAGTCGGCAGTTGTCAGTCCACGGTCTTCCTCCAGCAATCAAGCTTGATTGCATACCGACACTCTTACTCAGTGAGGATTTGACCGTGAGAAAGGCATGGTGGTGACCCTGACATGCTGGGGAGGAACTGAGACCCAGCTGGAGAGTCAGGGAGCTCTCAAATCCCCCCTGGGGTCCCACCCATATCTTCTGCCCACCACTGAACAACCATTTCTGTTGCAGACTCTCCCAGATGGCCACATGCCAGCAATGAGAATGGATCGAGGAGTGTCCATGCCCAACATGTTGGAACCAAAGGCACGTGTGACTGTTCCTCTGCACACAATTGCATGCGTGGGGAGCTTTGGGTTTCCTGTCTGTTTGCTGTGTTCAGAGCATCAGAGCCTCCTGGTTCCAGGCTGGCACATCCCAGCTGCGATCCTGCCATTCCCATCTGTACCAAGTCCTGAGCAGACTTAACCCTTTACTGCCCACAGTACTCTGCTTGCAGTACCCTATGACCTAGGTGTGACCTTAACCATGAGATGCCACATGCATCTCAAGGAATGTCCAATGCTGAGTGGAGTGGCTTGTCCTGCTTTGCCAGAACTTTCTTAGTGTTAGTAACGAAGGTCTTACATATATCACCTTTGATTAGTCTTGAGCAAGCTGACGTGGCTGGTTATCTGAGCTCCAGACATGGTGGAGACACTTGTACCTCAGAGCTCTGGAGGTAGGGCAGGCTGAATGGCCTGCATCTGAGACCAGCTTGGTCTACATAGTGAGGCCCTGCCTGAAACAAACCAAAGGTGGTGTCTGATGATGTGATCCCTTGATACCTACAGTTGGGGTTTATTTCAATACCCAGGAACACTGTGAGCTGGGCCCGCTTTGCTGTGTGAATTCTGCATTCACAAATCTGTCATAGCTAAGAGTGATGACCTCTGTACAAAGGCGTCCTGTGGCCTAACAGCACTGAGTAAGAGGCAGGATGTGCGCCTGTTGCTTCAGATCTCCTCTAACTTTGACCTTCGTGTCTCATTCATAATACGTTAATATTCTTCCATTCAGAAAATCAATCCCAGGCACAGTGCAGAGTGAGTCGCTGGCAGAGAGATGGGAGTGTGTAAAGACCCGTTGCTGTTCCCTGAACACTAGTGGTTCTCTGTAGCTCTCGTGTTGCTGTCTCTGTCATGGGTGTAACCAGCTTTACGTTATGCTTAAGTAGATAATCACATCCTAGACAAGGCATCTTTCTTTTTCAGATATTTCCATATGAAATGCTCATGGTGACCAATAAAGGGCGTAACAAAATCCTAAGAGATGTGGACAGAACCCGGCTGGAGGTAAACGAAGCAAAACTTTAACCTCAATTGAAGATCCCTGCACACCACACACACACACACACACATACATACACACACACACACACACACACACACACACACACACACACACACACA
>OU015757.1:74370219-74390671 GCA_907169655.1 Acomys percivali | reverse complement strand
GTACCTCCATCACTCCTGAGATGGGCTGTGGCCTGGGTATCTATCTCTATCACTCCTGAGATGGGCTGCAGCCTGGGTACCTCCATCACTTGGGTCCATCTCTGCACTGGGGTTGGGCCAAGTCCCCTGACAGGACAGGAAGGAGCCTTCTAGGAGATCTGTTCTGGGTACATTTTGGCTGCTTCCACATTCCTTGTTTTGAAGGATGCACGTACCAGGGCCTCCTTAGGCATGGAAGACTCGCCTTTGTACCTTCCCATCTATATCATTTTTAATTAAGAGGTTGATCTGCCTGCCCATCTCAGGAAGAATCAAGTCCCTTCCTAGAAGAGGCTGGGCTAGCTCAGACTGCCCTAGTGTTAAATGGGACTTGACAGGAGGAACAGCCAATGGAAAGCAAGCATCCTTCTTTCCTGTTACTGAGCCAAGAGGAAGCTCAAGGGCTCTCCTAGGGACCGTTCCAGAAGTCCCTTTCTCTTTGGCTGTTACTGTCGTCTGTTTTCCTCTGCATCTTCTCAACACCACAAGGACCTGGAGTGATGGCTGTCACATGCAGTGCCACAGACCACCTTCCTGTGCCCAAACACCAGCCCAGCACCACAGTGTAATGGTGTTGGCAGTAGCCTGCCAGCCGTTTCCTCTGGTGGAGGGTGCTGTACCTGGCTGTGCTGAGGAAGCAAGCATGAGGATAGCTGCCTCTCCCCCGGGTCTGACTTGCCCTTCAGGATAATGTTGGCATCTCTCAGGATCTGCAGAGAACAGACGACAAAGTCTGCAAGTGCAGAAAGTAATAGTGTTTGTATGTTAACTCTGCACATCCTCCTGTGGGCTTCAAACCAGGTCAGATGCAGCTTGGGGAGGGTGCTTTGATTTAAAATGGATTAGATTTGGGGTGCGGGAACGATGATTGTGCAAGGCTGGCTGTATCTATAGACCAGAGAACACATCTTAAGCTCATTGGTGTGGCCATTAAAACTAATTTCTTCTCGCTTCTCTCTTCCCAGCGCCATTTAGCCCCAGAAGTATTTTGGGAAATCTTTGGGATGTCCATACAGGAATTTGACAAGTTACCTCTTTGGAGACGCAATGACCTGAAGAAGAAAGCTAAACTCTTCTAACCCCCTCAAGTCAACAACAATCAGGAAAAGGACTCTCAGTGGCGGTGGTACCTAGAACCTTCCAGAGAATTTACTCACCACCATCTCCCGGAGCAGCAGTGAGGGCAAGTCTGATCTCAGCACCCATGAGGCACATCCCGGGCCAAGCCACACTAACACTTGCCAAGCACCAATGGGGTAGAACTTTCTATGTTCCCAAACTCAGCAGTAACATCCACACGTGACCTTTCCACGGACTTCGTGTCCACAACAGGAGCTTCTTTCTCCTTTTTATTTTCCCCTTTCACTGATGTCTGACCGAGTGCTGCCTGTACCGGTGAGAGTCAGCAAGTGCCCTTAGCCACAGGGGAAGGGACTGCCTGGGAGTCCTGAAATGCGGATCTATTTATTATGTAGCACTGCAGCTGAGGGGGACTCCAGGGCCGGCATCGAGCTGGTAGCAGCAACTTTGCCTTTCCTTGGCAGCCTCCCTCAGCTCTGCCTGGGCTCTGGGGGAAATGGGACATCACATGGGAGCAGATAGTTCTAAGTGCGTAGCCGCGAAGCAGCAAAAAATGGTTTAAATAAGCTTCTGTTTTCTTCCTGTGTGCTGGGACCTGGCTGGCCAACTGCTAAGGAAAAGGATTAAGAGAAAGAAAAAGGGGAAAGGAATGGAGGAAGCCCTCACTCCCTGAGTGCGTTTTCTGCGTATAAAATATTCAGCCCTTTCTCCCTATAAGTTGACAGGAGCTGGTGTGCCCACCTTGGCACAGAAAGGAAAGGCCAAGAGTTTCCTGATTGGTCCCATTCCTGGTGGATGACTTTTGCCCACGAATCACATCTCTCTTAGAGAAGTAAAGTCTGACCCCGCCACATCACACGTTCTCCTTCTCAGTGTCTCCTGCTGTGTGTCTGGCATCTGGTGGGTAAGGTCAAGCCCATGCTAGCTTTGTGTTCTCAGGGCATAGAGTAAGGCAAGGCATGCTTCCTCTTTCAGATCTCTGCAGCTCTGAAGTAGCTGGCTTCACACAGATTTCTGGTCTAAGTTTCCTTCTTGCCTAGCATAACTGACAAGCACACACGTGTATTCACGTCTGTGCGTAACTCACCTAGGGCAGTCCTTTATACGTTTTGTAGTCAAGGCTTGAATGCGGACCACACTCTGCTGTGGCTTTTGAAGGGGCATTCACACAGGAGCATGAGTAAGGCTCCGGGAGGGTGCTTAGAGCCCAGCATATTCCATGAGCCGTGGAGACTCATGCTGGCATCAGATCGCAGACTACAGAAGTCAGGCAGGGCTAGCTCAGGGCTTAGAGCGTTTCACCTGACCCTTTACATACTCTACGACTCTAAGTGCAAATTGGAACCCAGTTCTTCTCATTAAAATGTTTGAACAAGGCCACATCATAATGACTGGTACGGTCTGGATGAATCTCTCTGGATCCACAGGGAAGGGCTTGGGTCACATTGATTCGCCTGCCTTAGGGCTTCTTGTTGGGGACTTAAGCTCCGAGTTAAAGCCAAGGGGGAAACGTCTGAATTGACCCACAGTCAACCATGCAGCAAAAAATTGCACCCTTGTGAGGAAGTTAAGTATGAGAACTGGTCTGGCGGGCCCAAGTACGTTAGTACAGTTAGCAGGAGGCCTGGGTCGCTGGCCTGAGTAGATGAGTCCTGTTCCTCTTGATTGGGAGGCAGATTGCGAAAGCGCGTTCCCCCTGCTGGTCTCTGGCTCCTTCCCATGTCTTCACTGTATTGCTCTGGCACTGGCAGCCTCTCAGCACAAGGCTTGTGTCATCTGGTTCCTCATGTCACCTGGCAGCATGCAGGGTGGGGAGTGGGGTGCACTCAACAGTGTCTCAGTCAGCAGGGGTAGTGGCCTGGTGAGAGATTTGATTTACCTGGTCTAGAGATACCATGTTGTTACTCACGGTCATGCAGGTGAGGGGAGCCAAAGCATCCAGGAGACGGGGTGGATGCTGAGACCCCACACCTGCTCTCCATGATGTTAATGTGGCTCTGTCTTGACATAGGAAGTGGGGGACAGTCTTCCTCTTCACATTACAGAGAGCCTTGAGCACGTCAGAGGACATGTCTAGGATCTCAGTAGCTGGAGAATTGAACCTTTAAATTCTTGCAATAACAAAACTCTGCTTCCTTGACCATTTGAACTCGGTTCCCCATCTAAATCTGGAAAGAAGTTCGCATTCCGTGTTGTCCTAGTAGTTCATTTAAACTGTATCATGCAAAAAATGTATCGCTGTAAAACGCTCATAAGAGTCCTGCTGCTCTGGGGCGGAGCGGGGGAAGGGGTGGGGTGTTGGAAAGTGTCAGGTCAGGAGCCCCACTCCGTTCCCTTGCAGAAGATTCCAGCCAGAAGGACACACTGAGGATGAGCTGTTTCTAACTGCCAGACCCAGTGTCTGTGACATTAAAAAGCTCCCCATGACTGGCCTTGGCGAGCCCAGACCGCAGCATCGGAGTGGGGGGTGTCTTCACTTTACCCACTCTGCTGAACCCAGGAAATTTTCAGTTGTTAAAAGTCAAAGCAGCTTGCTCACTCGGGGGAGAATTCCACGTATGGCAGACTTGGTGCGCATATTAAGGGCTATATTTTTTAGCATTTGACTTACTTGTGACTTGATATGGATCTCATGGCCTGGGAGAGGCTCCTGTGGCCACACGGTAGTCTCCGTGCGTCCTTCAGAGCTTCCCCAGGAGAGTGCAGGCTCTCATGTTGTCTTCCTGTGCAACCTACTAGAGATGTGAAAAGCCTTTGAAAACAGCTAGCTCTGCACTTTCAAACTCGCACGGAGTTTGTCATGAAATATTTTTAATATGACTCCTTCAGCAACTAATATGAACTGCCTGTTCTCTGAACCCTCAAAGAGAAAAACTGGAGCTAATGGGTACTAAGGTGCAAAAAAAGGGGGTGGGGGGTGGGGTAGGGTGGGGATAGTTTTCTATCTGTCCTGTCCTCTCTTCTCCCCAAGTCCTGATTCTGTTGCCTCTAGCCTGAGCCTCCTCTCCTCTCTCCCGAGGCACACCCCACCTTCTGTCTCCTGTCAGTCACTCCATTGTGGAGAGGCTCGGCTGGTGATGTTTCTAAAACAGACTTCTTTACTTTGAAGCAAACATCTTTTTTAAAAAAGATTAATTCACTGATGATGCTGTCAAATATATCCGCTTCTGCAAGTTTAAAAGAATTCAAATTAACCTCTTTTGAGTCTTTGTTAAAAAAAAGAAAGTATCTCAAGCAAACTTGGTATGGCGTATTGCAGGGCATGTTGCCGGAGCAGGCATGGCGCCAGGCTGTGTGCTCCAAGAACTCTGGCTCCGAAAAGATTTCTGGTAACTGTCGAATCTGCACTTTCTGTGTCCACCTTGATTTTGAGTTACTTTTTTCCCCCTCTTTAGACAAACCAAGGATTTATATGCTTCAAATTCATTCTTTTGTGCCCCCCCCCCTTTGAAGAACTTTCTGGAAAAAGATGGTCAGGGTTTTGGATTTGCAGTGATGCATCTTCTGGTGGCAGTGTACAGAAGGGGACAGCCTTCTGCTGGAGCAAGACGAACAAGCCTTCAGCATCTGCAAGATTCCTGTTTCCACTTTCTACCCTCATAGCAGAGGCAGATGATGACAAGTGCACAGTGGACTGCTTTCGCTTGTGTGTGCTTCATGTTGCCGCAAACTCGCAAAGAAGGGGGCAGTGGCTGTTTCAGGTTGAAGCTTTCTAAACAGTGAATGTGTGCACAATAAAGTCTAACAGAGCCAGCTTGTTCTCCCAGAAGCTTGATGTAATTGAATGGCAGTTATCACTAAATAAAATCCTTTTCTGTGTCTCTCCCAAGAGTGACAGTCCTGTGAATCAATCACTTCCCAGGGTGAAGGATGGAAAGAGAGGCAAGCTATATGCATCATGTTCAGAAAGGCTGTGATCATACGTACAAGTATCTTAACTTTGGAAGGGGGGCAGTTGTTGTTGGAGTTGATGTTTTGTGGGGGGGAGGTTTCTCTGTACAGATGTGTCTGGCGGTAAATGTGCAAGGTTTCCATGAGCTAGCCTGTGTTGGTTCTCTCCTAAGTATGGTCACTGGGATTCCTGTCACCTGCTGAAAGGCCTGCCCACTCTCCCCGCCTTCCCTCCCCTTGTGGCGATGTGAAAGCAAATGTTCAGAAGACTTTGAGAAGCTGTGTCGTGTCCCCTGTGGAATCAAGTTGGCGTGTGTCCGCGCCTGAGTGCCTGGTGCAGAGGAGGGCTCAACCCACAGCCCCACCACCCTCCACCCTCCCACCCCCACCCCCGCCACTGAGCTCTGTGAATAAAGCTATGTGCTTCCTCCCCGAGTGCCTGCAGCACTGTTCTGTTTCTTGATCTCATTGGTCTTTTTTGAAGGTTCATCCTATTTTTTAAAGTATCAGCCAGACTTCTAGGAATCAGAAAAAGGAGTGAAACCAAAGATGTAGTTTTCTTAAGTACTTAAAAAATTACTTGAATTGTATATGTGTGCACATGTGTAAGCATATATAGGAGCACTCTGTGTTAAATGCCCTGAAGCCAGAGTAGCAGGCAGGCAGAAGCTGCCTGAAGTGGGTTCTAGAGAGAAAGACTTTCTGAGCCACTGTGACACTAGCCCTTGTAGTCACCCAGAACATGGTGTGGGAGGGAGGTGTGTCTTCCAGCCCCCCACTTTATCATCAACCTTTGTGTGAAGAAGAAAATCTAGATTCCAGTTCACTAACCTTCTCTGCTAGAAGCTTGGGCTTAGGCGAGAGTTGTAAGACCTGTGTTTCAGATGCCTGCTCTGAGCACAGCCTCTCTCACTGTGGCTGCCCACCTGCGCAGGGGGGCCTGTCATGCTAGCATTCACCTGGCCCTCACCTGGAAGCCGCGAGGGCGAGGCAGGATCACTCAGGCTGGTGGCCAAGCCTCCGCTTCTAGCAGCTCCAGGGTCTATCTGCAGCTTCACCACCAGGGGGCATCTGTAGGCCTTGTCACGACCCCCTTGTGGCACTTGGTGCTGGTGGTGGGCCACCTGTTGAACTTGATTCCTTCCCAGTTTTGATGAACACTCGCAGCAAAGTTCACTTCACAGGGAAAGCTGTATAGCAGGCAGTGGCTGAGGTGAGGGCCACTTCCCTCCCCTTCCACACCCCACCTTCGACTCCTACCCGTTCCTCTTCCAGACACACCATGTGTTTCCAATTGAGCAGTTGTGCCAATGAAGTGGCCAAAGGAGAGAATCTGCCACCAGGGGAGAGAAGGCCATGGCCACGGTAAAGTCACTTTCCCTGCATAAATCCCCCGTAAAATTCCTAGGGGCTCCACCCATCTTATGAAAGACAAGGCCACGTTTCCATTTGGCGTGAGCCTGTCTTGGTGGACCCCTGCGTACCCCAACAGTTCTTGGCAGATGATGATTGACCCTGGCATGCAGTGCTTGGCAGTGGCCACCTTGTTCTGTTAGCTCTGCACACTTCTGCTTTGGAGTTGAACTCCAGTGAGCTCTGTGATGAATACCAGGCAGTCTGGCTTCAGGTTAGCGCAACTCTCACAGCAGCCCTATGGGGCTGCTCACTGTAGCTTCATACAGGCTAGATCCCAGAGCTCAGACGCTAAGCAGTAAGTAGCAGAACCCGGCAAATCAGCTCTGTCCCCTTCGAATCCCATGTCAAGTCTGTGTCCTTAGGGCTGAGACAATATCCCACATCATACCTCAGGGCTAGTCCCATTCAATATGGCCATGCTGTGGGGCGGGGAGGTGGGGGACAACCATGAGTGACATCGCAGAAAATTACTTTGTAATCAGTTATTTAGGCCCCACCAGCCTAACTGGCTCATCTGCAGGATGCACAGAATAGTGAGAACCCCATCCAGATTACTGTAGCACGTGCTGAGCACGTAGTGCGGGGCCCAGCACACTGGCTGATCAGGGGACCCTAGTGACACTCACAGGAGTAATTAGCCACTTGGAATTGAGAGCCACAGGCCTTTCTCTGAGTCTCATAGTCCTATGCACGGTTACAGTGAGCTCTGTGAAGGAGTAGTGAAGGCAGCAGTGAAGAGATGGCATTGAGTGACGAGGGTCTCTCGTGGGTGTGGATGTTGCTAAAATCTTTCCCTGGGGGAGGTGTAAATAAAGTCTACCCTTCCTTCGAAGGGACCGCCGGCACACTGAGGTGTGAGTTCACCGAGTTCACTCTGGGAAATCAAGGCGTTTATTAGGCTTATAGAGCATGGGTGGCCTTGAAACAGCCACACGTGAGGAAGGTCTGCACACATGTGAATGATGATTTCCCCCGCGGCCGCACAGGCGGACCGCCCTCGTCCCACCGGCACTCTAAACTCTCTGAGAATACCCACAGTGAGGACAAACCTGCACAGGATTGGTTGGTGGGCGTGGCTTGGTTGGTGGGCGTGGCTGGATACTCAGGGGGTGGGTCGCAAGACCTTCATGCCCCTCTTTCTGTGAGGGAGTATCAACAGTCAGTGCACTCAGCTGTCCGTATGAACTCCTGGGGATGGTGGCATTGGCTTGGCGGATCATCTTATATACACGGTGAGAAAGGTCTAGTTCTTTCATAAATGTTGCAAGCATTTCCTCCCTCTCCTCTACACACTGAGATTCAATCGTTAAAGCGTGCTCACAGCTGAAGTCCCGCAGCAGTTTAAGATTGAAATTCCTGGTGACCAACAGTAACAGGAGGCATTGCATAGCTGAGAGCGGTGTGTGTCCAGCTGCCTGGGCCTTGAGTTCTGGCTCCACCTATTTTTGACTACGTAGCTAATGAAGATTTATTTGCTCAGCTCTGCTATGGCTCAATTTCCATTTCCATAAAAGAATAATAACACCTGCTTCAAGGTAGGACAGGGCCTAGTGTGGTATGGAGCGAGGCCTCAGACTTTGAGTTTGCTAGCAGGCTGGCTGCCATATAGGCTGAGGACACGCCCAGCCCTGAGCTGAATGTACGTGGTGCTCTTAGGGTGATCCTAACACTACTTCCCTTTTAGCAAAGGAAACAGACCCAGAAAGATTGTCTTATGCAGTATCACTCAATGCCTGCCGTGGGGCCTCGACTTGAAGGCCAGCCCCTCTAGTCTGAAGCTCTGCTTCTGTATAGCCACCCCCAGGATGCCTCACTGGGCAGCAGCCTGTGCAGACTGGAGGCACCCAGAAGTGCTTCCCACCTTGGGGGTGTTGAAGAGCAGCACCATGGGAGACAGTGGTGACTTCTATAGTGGATCTTTACAGCTGTGTGGCTCCCTTCTCAGCAACCCAAGGTTTAAAAAAAAAAAAGCCAATCTCTGGAGACTCCCTCAGCTCAAGAAAGCTACCAGACATGGACTCATGACGGCTAGGTCTACACTCAGAAGATCTACGCAATATCAAGCCAGCTAAAAGCCCAGCATAGACAGCGAGGTGCTTACACAATCCCACCCCCATCTGAGGAGCTATTGGCAGTTGCGGGTCCTAAGAGGCCAACTGTGTTCCAGTAGGCTGTCCTAAATCTGTGTGCACACAGGCAACGCTAAGTGTCCTCAGTGGGTTTAAGAAAAAAAAGAACACACAGCTCATGAAGTTGGGAGGGGGACGTGGTGGGAATGGAGGAGGGGAGTCTGAGTAGGGGGACTGGCAGTAGATATGATCGAAACACACTATAGGCGTGTATGAAGTTTCTTTCACAGACTAAAACATGCTACCAGCCTACGCAGCCCCTCCTGCCCATTGCTGGACAGGGCTCCTCTCCCCTCTCCCCTCCCCAAGCCAGCCAGCCAACCTGGGTGTGGCCACCAGCCTTGTTCTGCGGGATGTGGTCCATTGTGGGCTAGGGAGTAACAAGGAAGGGTGGGGACTCCAGCTGGCAACTTTTGGGAAAGCCCAGTGTGGTTGATCAGTGACCAGAACTTCAGAGCCCAGGGTTGAGAGCCACACCCAAATTCCCTGTCTCCTCATCTAAGGCCCAGACTCTGAGGGGCTGCCCCTCTTCAGCCGTAGAACTCAGGGTGCACCAGAGCTACTCAGAGACATGAGGAAGGTGTCCGAGGACCACACTTATTTTCCCTCCCACCCTCAACTGGATGAAAAAACGCTCTCCAGAATCTGCCATTGTTCTGAGCACAATAGCAGGCCCTGGAGAGGCTTTTCTGCATTTATTTGTGCTGTCCCCTGCTGCTGCACACCCCCCACCCTCCCTCTACCCCCCCCAACCTCCTCTTAGCTCAGTTTTTCCCATCAATACAAAGAAAACCTAGCTTGGGAACCCCTCCTCTCTAAAGTATGGGCTGGTTCTGCTTGGGCCAGGCAGGGTGTAGGGTTGTCCCTCCTGCAGCATTTCAGTGGGATCGGGTGGCAGCACAGAACCTCCCAGAAGCTTCCAGACCCACTCAGACCTGAAGAGCCTCAAACTCAAGGGACAGAGGGTACTGGATCTTGGGATTTGATGACATTAGCAGGTAACATTTTGGAGGTGTCTACAAAGTGCTGGCTGCTAAGCTGGATCCTCTCTGTGGATTACCCCTGTTAGGCTAAGAATGGTAAGCCAGGGCTGACGGATGCTCTCTGGCATGGCAGTGGGATTCCAGCCCCTCCTATCTAGGCTGAATAGCATGTTTGTTTGTTTGTTTGTTTGTTTTCCTGTGTCTCACTTTGTAATCATAGTTGGTCTGGAATCTGCTATGTAGTCAAAGGCTGACCTTGAACTCAGAGATTCACCTGCCTCTGCTTCCTGAGTGCTGAGATTAAAGGCACCCACAGCTCTCTGGGATCGCCACAGTATTAAGCACATGGTTTCCAAAGGATTGGCAACAGGATCGTGCTTTCAAAGATACATGCCAGCAAGGTGGAGTCTGGCCATGAATAACATTTTGTTCTACACTGGGCCGAAGCTGGCACAGAAAATGTTGGTTCATGTCGTTGTCCTGAAACATTCTTCTTTTTTTTTTTTAAGATTTATTTGTTTTATTTATATGAGCACACTGTCTTCATGCACACCAGAAGAGGCCATCAGATCACTTTATAGACGGTTGTGAGCCACCATGTGGTTGCTGGGAATTGAACTTAGGACCTGTGGAAGAGCATCCAGAGGTTATAACCACTGAAACACACACTTCTTAGTAAGAGTTACATCAGATGATAATAAGATAATAAGGGTTGCTTTACATGAGCAGGACTCAGGCAAAGGCAGAGACGTGCAAAGGTAGCTGAGGTAGCAAAAGTACTGAGTCTCAGCGGTGGAGTGCTTGACCAGCGTGCGAGAGGTCCAGGTTCAATCCCTGGGAGCTACAACATAGTTACATAGGATTTAAAAGTTGTTTGCCCACTCCCCGTGAGTGTGCACTGCTAAAACCTGAAACCACTACCGGTCTGACAGGGGTGACACTGTTCTGAAGAGACACTGGTGTTCTCCCAATCTGAGGATCAGACTGCTGAAATGATGGGTGCCAAGCCACTGAAGTTTCTCCCGAGAATCCCACGCTGGGAGAAAAGAAAGAAAAGAAAAGGCTGAAGACTGCTCTGTGTGTGTGTGCGTGCGTGCGCGTGTGTGTGTGTCTGTGTGTGTGTGTGGTCGGGGAGAGCTTGTCTTACAAAAGGAGATTGTACACAGTGTTGAAAACTTGCTGGAGAGACTGGAGCCCATAGGGTCATGAAGCAGTCACGGGCGGGACCACAGCGTGCCCTGGACTGCTCGGACATATGCCTAGCACTCTACGTACACTTGACTCTTACTTCATAACCCAGAAGATGGAAGGAGCACCAGATCATTCCAGTGTGTGCCTGCATTGAATAAATCTCCTTTTCCTGCATTTTACTGTTTTCTGTTATAGTTGGCTGGTTGAAGGCAGTGGCTGATCCTGGCTTCTTAGACCGTGACCCCGAGTTGGGTGACAAGCCTGGCGACACTTATTATTTGTCCTTTTGCTCACATGTAGGCAGCCTGGTACCGTCGGCTTCAGTTGTCAACCATGCGTGGGAGTGGGGACCGTCACTGGGAGACTTGCCTCCATCGGACTGGCCTGTGAGCCTGTCAGTAGGGCCTTTTCTTGACTGCTGATTGATGCAGAAGGGCCACTTTGGGTAGTGCCATACCTGAGCAAGTGGGTCTGCACTGTCTGTACAGCAAGCTGAGCAAGCCATGGGGAGGAAGCCAATAAGCAGTGTTCCTATGACAGGCCAAGCACCCTAAGCCTCTGCTACGCTCCACCAATACTGTCACCCTAATGCATGAGGCCAGATGTCACACAAGAGCCAGGAGTTCTTGTCTTTCTGAGAGGATTAGGTTAGAGGCCTGGATCTGCCTTCAGGGTAGCCAGGCTTCTAGCCCTATGGATACCCTAGGAGAGTCGGTTAGTGTATGCTCCTGTGTCAGCTCATCTGCAAGGGCACTGGCTCCGTTTGAAAAGGAGAAGCAAAGGCTGAGAGAGCCAGTGAGGGCTCAGCTGCTAAAAGGAAGAGCAACCACCTATCTGGTATCTTCTCTGCTCCCAGCCCTGACACGCTGAAAGCTGAAAGCTCATTCTGGAAATAAATACCTTTTTGAGGCCAGTGTGTTTCCCTTCACTGCACACCACCATATTTTTGCTCTATTGCTTGCTACAGTGTAGGGCACACAGTCGCTCTAGGGAGTTAGTGACTATCACTCGCCAGCGTCTGTCTAGAGCGGGAGTAGGAATTAAGGTTAACAGCCCCTTCTTCTGTGTGACGGTGGTTGCTTTTATGGTTGACTTTTCCATAGCTAAGCACCTGTAGCCGCTTGGAATAATGTTTCTCATGAGATCAGTCCTTATGGCCTCTGTGCCTTATTTGTAACTAGGGCCTCTCTAGATGTCATTAGGGAAAGATGGAGGTCTAGGTTAGGTTAGGGTGGGGGCGGGGCTGTGAATGTCTTAGCAGAGACGAGAAAGTACAGAGTTGGTCTCAGGGAGGCCATGTGACACCACGCTGGGATCAGAGGTTCCCCAAATGAAGGATCACCAGGCCCACCAGAAGCTCTATAGGTCAAGAGTTCTTCCTCCAGATCTCTGCCTGTAAGCCCCTCAAGGTGCGAGTGGCCAGGCCCCACCCTCCAGACCACTCCAATAGTCATAAAGATAAGCTTGCCCCTGGTTCAGGCCACCCAGGAAAGCTCCGCCCCTCAAGAAGCCCCGTATAAAGCCTGCCTCCTGCGCGCCTCTTGGAGGCTACTCACCGGAGCAGAAGCTTGTTGTGCAGTGTGACTTTGAGCTATTCCTTGGCTCCCAACATCCAGGATGCCTTTCCCCTCACAAGCTCTAACGCTATCATAGCCCAGGCCATCAATTTGTACTTCTGCCCTCTGAACTGTGAGAGAGTAAATCCTTGTTATTCTAGGCCACACACTTTAGGGCTTTTTGGCGCTGGAGTCTTAGGAGGTAAAAATCACAGGCAAGGGACTGCTCTGGGATGTGGCTGATCTATGTGGTGGTTTGAATGAAAATGCTCCCATGGGCCCATGGGGCCTATTGGGAGGTGTGGCCTCGTTGGAGTGGGCGTGGCATTGTAGGAGGAAGTGTGTTACTCTGGGATGGGTTCGGAGGTTTCAGATGGTCCAGCCAGGCCTAGTAATGCACTGTCTCTTCTTGCTGCCCGCAGATCCAGATGTAGAACTCTTGGCTACCTCTCCAGCGCCATGTCTGCCTGCGTGCCGCCAGGCTTCCTGCTATGAGGATAACAGACTAAACTTCTGAACTGTAAGCCAGCCCAATGAAATGTTTTCCTTTGTAAGAGTTGCCATGGTCATGGTGTCTCTTCACAGCAACATACGTAACTAAGACAATATACCTAGTGATACTCCATTGGAGAAATAGGAGTTTTCCTTTGCCTGCAGGTATTAATTACCAATAACTTCTTAGTTAGAGGTGGGATCCCAAGTCCCGCCTCAGTGCTGGGATCCCATCTGGCTGGAGCCTGTGCAGGTCTTACGAATGCTGCCACAGTCTCTGGGCTCATATGTTTGTCTGGAATACGCTGTTTTCCTGGAATCCTTTGTCGTCCCCCCACCTCCCCCATGCCCCCCACGCCACCCCCTTGCAATCTTTTATGCTTCCTCTTCTGTGTAGATCCCTGAGCCTTGAGATGAGGGATGTGTTTGATGAAGTGCTTGCTCCTAAGTGTCTCAGTCTCTGCACTTGTACAGAGGAATATCACTCAGCAGTAAGAAGGAATGGAGGATCACAATACCATGCATTGTGCTACGGAAGAGAAGGCTCAGTCAGAGAGGCTGCCCGCTGCATGGTCCCACTGATGTGATACTCTGGACCAGAGTTGAAGGGTGAAGTTGGCTACAAAGAGGAAAAGGGAGTGTCAGGGGATCGAGCTACTACATCTTAATTATGGCCATGCTCACATAAATATACACATATGCCCCAACTCACAGTACCATGGACAAAAAGGGGTGAATTGCGCTGTATGAAAATGATGCCAGTTTAAAAAAAAAAAAAAAAAACTCAAAAAAAAATTTGTATCACCAATCCTACTAACCTGGAGCTGAGAGTGATTACAATGGAAAGCTGACATATCACAACCATCCGGTCCTAAGAACCTTGCGAGCCTTGCTATAGGTGATGCCCTGTGCTCAGCACTGGAGACAAGACACTGAACAAACAGACACGGAGCACATAATCCTGTAAGTATAACCAGAGCTCTATAGCTCTTGAGCATCAGCAATGCCTTCTCTGGTAAAAACTCCTGTTTAAGTGGCAACTGGACTGGATATGGCTACAGAGGGCGTAGAGGAGTGGAAGAGATGACTCTTGAGTTTCTGAGGCAGGGAAGGTGGCGAGACCTTCGGTGCACACTAGAGAAGGAACAGCTGTGGGTTGGCGAGATCGTGAATTCAGTATAATATGAACAAGAGTTAGAGGAAGGGTGAAACTACACAGGGGCCCGTTGGAAACATAGACACATTTACAGTTAGCATGTGCATGAGTGCCCACAGTCTTAGAACTCACCATTCCAATGTGGAAATGCCCCCAACATGAAGACGAGACGGGTGAAGACGAGACAGGTGATATGCATGCAGCAGACTCGTATGTAGCATTATAAAAATGCGAAGTGCCAAATGTGCTAATGGCGTGGACGGACCTCGAAAACACTGTGCTAAGTAAAAGAAGCCAGCAGGAAAGATGACGGGATGGAACCTTTGGAATATTGTGTGATCCCGCTTGTAGGACGTCTTGAGGGTAGGGAATCTGCAGAGTTGGAAGATAAAGGAGACCGGTTGAGGTTAAGGGGAACTTGAAGTGACCACACTGTGTACGATCCTTCTGTTTAGGACAGCGCGCTAACAGGGCAATGGCAGCTACAAAACGGTTGTCAAGTTACACACTCTTAGTGGGTAAATTATCTTACCTGGCCCAATGACATTGCTTTTGTGACAAGGAGAAAAAGTCCCCCCCTCACCATGATATTCTTGGATGTTCTATGTAAAATGTTGAAAACTAGAAGTTGCCCTAACACCCCTCAGAAAGTGAGTGGTTATACAAAGTATAACCTATCAGTAAGATGGCATCCATTGCTATTCCAGATGCATCTGGTGACAATAACAATTAACTTGAAGATGCATAAACTTTCCTCTTCATTGTAATGGGAGCAGTCTCCGCACCAGGGGGAGATGTGGAGGCGCTGGAGAAGAGCTGAGTCCTGGGAAGCTGGCCGAGCAGCACCTCCAGGACTCTAGCAGAAGAGGCTTGGATGTGGCGTGCTTGCTTCTCTGTAGGGGTGGTGGTGACCAGGAAGCTTGAACAAGTGGGGTGTGCGCTCCTGGCCAAGGCCAAGGGCGTCAAGTTCAGCTCTGTGAGTACAGAGCACTCTCTAAGCTCTTGGCTCTTTCCTCCAGCTGGTTCAGCCCACTGTGTCCACGGCTGAGCCCATGCTCAGTGACCTCATTGCCACTTGTGAGTGCTCAGTGAGCAGACGGAGCTATGTGAGATGTTTCTATACTGTGGGCTGAGCCATAGTAACCTCGGATGGGAATGGTTTGCCTTCTGGTCGTTTTCAGGGGCTCATTGCTGTTGGTGCCCTTAGCTGTTTGCTCTTTTCCTTGGCACAGTGTCAGGGAGCAGCTTGACCCAGGACATGGAATCTGGGGGGACACTTGTGACACTCATGGTCAAGCCTGAGATCAGGGGGGCCTCCTCTTGTTCTTAGCGTTTGCTCCGAATGCGTTCCAGCAGCACTGGACAGTTTACCAACGTAATTCATATTACAGCAAGTGCTCAGCCAAAGCCATGCTATGCCAAAACCTCCATGCCCTTTGTCCTGTGGAGCCACCACACATCAAGGAGATCACTATTGCAATTTGTTACATTCTAAGGAAAATCCCTGCCCTATGTTACATGCATGATTAATGATGGGCCTGTGATTCTAACCCAGATACCATGTCTTCACCATCTGAGGCCATATCTGAGTCAAGGCCTGAGATATGCCTGGGAAAACCTTTCTTTTGGCTTACCTGGGTTGTCTCACCTTTGCACACCACCTGGGAGGAGCCCCACCTCCCATAGATTCTCTGCATTGGAGGGATGTGCACCTGCATATGTATGCATGTATGAGGAAGCCAAAGTGTCTTTCTCAGTCACTCTCCATGTTACTGTTATTTATTTTTAAAGATTTATTTATATTTATTTTGCGTGTATGAGTGTTTTGCTTGCTTGTATGCAAGTGTACCATGTGCTTGCTTGGTGCCTGCAGAGGGAATTGGTTCCTCTGAAACCGGAGTTCAAGATGGTTGTAGGCCATCAAGTGGGTGCTGGGAACCAAACCTTGGCGCTCTGCAACTGCAATTACTACTTTTAACCACCAAGCCATGTCTCTAGGCTTAGCCCCTCTATCTTGCTTGCCTTTTGAGAAAGGGTCTCTCATGGAACCTGAGGTTCCCCAACTCAGCCAGACTGGCAAGCCAGCAAGCCTCAAGGACCGTTTTGTGTCTGCCTTCCCAGGGCTGGGATGGCAGGTGTGTGCCACCGCTCTCAGCCGTCTCACATAGTCTAGAGGTGCAAACTTGGGTCCTTGTGCACACACAGCACAAGCACTTTACCAACTGAGCTACCTCCCCAGCTCCTGAGCCCACAGGGTCTAATGTGCCCACTGTGTTAGTCTCCGGGTTGTCTGAATGAGGCAGTGGTACTGGAGTAAGGTAGGACTAGATCCCGCAGGGCCGTTCACAGAACAGCTCCACAAGCTGAGCATGCCCATGCCTGCGCTCCCTGAGCTGTCTCAGTGACTCCCTTTACTATTTCTTTTGCTGGTCAAATGCATTAGTGAAAAAAAAATTGCTGTTTGTTACTATTTGAGACTTGCTTCTTGGCTTTGAACCCCACCCCCTGAACCCTTCTGCTTAGAGATTATCCACAAGAATTACTGAAGCATATAGAAATGTCAGTCTGAGTGACGGAGCAGGATCCCGGAGCTCTCGGAGTCAGTGATGGAGCAGGATCCCGGAGCTCTCGGAGTCAGTGATGGAGCAGGATCCCAGAGCTCGTGGAGTCTGGTGTCAGACAGAGCAGGATCCCGGAGCTCTTGGAGTCAGTGATGGAGCAGGATCCCGGAGCTCTCAGAGTCAGTGATAGAGCAGGATCCTGGAGCTCGTGGAGTCTGGTGTCAGCGACCCTGAGCTGCCAGGCTCCTCCATGGAAGATTCCCATTTATTTTTTCTTCTTGGTTGTTTCTGCCAGAATCAAGTGTGGCTGCCAGAGGCTGTGTCCGACAGGATGTCAGGGAGCTGCTCTTCCACTCCTCTCTCTACTCCCCGTTTCCTGTTCATGAAAGAAAAACAGATATATCTGAATAAGCTCTTGGTGATGTAGTGCCACAGAAACTCACAGGTTGGTGTGACTCCAGGTTCCAGCCTTAAAAACATTGTTCTAGAATATTCTAGCATTAAACTTACAGACATTCTAGTGTGGCCCCAGTAAATGACAAAATAATGTGCAGCCATCAGCAGAGAAAAGAAAACAGCATTTCCTTTCTGGCTAACTAGGGGAAAGGGCAGTTTATACACAGCCCGATCCCCTAAATAGCAGATCAGTCACGCCGGCTTCCCTTGGGAGCTTGTCAGAAATGCAGACACTCTGTCCCATCCCAGAGCAGCTGAATTAAGGTCTGCACTAATTCTGGAGTCCCAGATGATTCCCGTAAGTGCTAACACTGAAAAGCTCTGGTGTGGTGAGTTACTGTCTTCCGCCTCCCCTGTAGGCTGCTAATGCCTCGAAGGGCTTCGGCAACTTGTTATTCAACAAGACTTCCCATGCTATACTGAGCTGGGGGCAGAGGGTGACAGCTGAGAGAGGGTTTGGTGACAGCTAGGTGACTGAATGAGGGACCCTGTTAAGGCAAATCCCTGCACCAACCAGAATTCCTGCCAGTAAGATGCTTGTACCCAGGTGCCAGGGTTTCCCCTGCCAAAGCAGCTGCCTTGGCCAGCGTTCTAGTGCCGTGAAGACACTATGACCATGGCAACCCTTATAAAAGAAAGCACGTAATTGGAGTTTGTTCGTTATCACCAAAGCAGGGAGCAGTCGGCACACAGTCAGACACACGGCTGGAGAAGTCTCTTATCGCCCAGATCAGCAGGCAGTGGGAAGAGAGAGACACTGGGCCTGGCTTGAGCTTCGGAAACCTCAAAGCCACCCCAGTGACCAACTTCCTCCAACAAGGCCACGCCTCCTGATCCCGTTCCTGGATGACCAGGCATGTGCCAACTCCCAGGTGGAACACTTGCTTTTTTATTTTTATTTTTTTTTAAAGCAGTCTCAGAATTAAGGCATCTAACTTCTGCTGTACTCTGGCCTGCCAACACTTTCCATGTACTCACCATTGTCATCCTCACAGCAACCCAGGAGGTGGCTACCGTTTTATTTCCACTCCACTAGGGAAATAGAGAAATGCTAGGTTGTTCAAGGTCACCCAGCTAGAAGGAGACAGAAGGAAGGTTCTAATATAAACTCTCAGCCTGTGCTCCAGTGTTTCCCAGTGTTTTGTCTACCATTGCCTCCTCTTGGTTCTTTTACATATTTTATGCTAATTATGCCCCCACGAAAATATAATGCCATATATATATCATGTATGTATTTATAAACTGTAATAGTTCATTACTTTTCCTCAAGACCCCCACTTTTTTTTTTTTTTTTTTTTTTTTTTGTTAAAGACAGGCTGTCACTATGTAGCCCAGGTTGGCCTTGCAATCAATACCAAATGCTGGATTACAAGCACAGACCAACACGTCCAGCACAGCCCAATTTCTGTTCTCTTTATGAAGAGCCTCACCTGTCCATCTCGTCACTGCACAAATGGCCGATGGGTACGTGCTCTACGGTGGGCTGTGGCCACGATGAAGAGTCTGCTCTACGGTGGGCTGTGGCCACGGTGAAGAGTCTGCTCTACGGTGGGCTGTGGCCACGGTGAAGAGTGTGCTGTTGGGGTCTCTAGAAAGGCTGCCTCTAAGCAGAGCAAGGGCCATGGAGGAGAGAAAGAGAACCCTGAGTCTCTCTGCTCAGCGCCATGGTGGGGAACCACTGCTACAGAGCCCCGCCTTGGCTCCGCCACTGCTGCTCATGTGCCTCTTGAGGCGCCTTCCCACCTCGTACATGAGTGATTGAACTAACTCAGCACTTTTGCAGAAAACACGGGCTGAAAGTCTGAGGGCGGGCAGTGGTGAGGGCACTGGGAAGGGCAGCACAGAGGCCTGCTGGGAAGCACCCTGCGCTCTCCCGTCCATGCCACCCAGCTCCTCTCTGCCCCTCAAAGAGGCTCCATGGTAGGAGCATACTGGCTCACCTTTTCTCTTAGTATTTTAATAACATCTTGTTTTTGTAAGACTCGGGACAGTTGGAAAAGCAGTGTTTTTCCATTTCCACTCCTGGAACCATCAATGACTTTAGAGGCACAGGTGGCTTGAAATTCCACCCCATTTATGCATCTAACCACAGGAAACAGGGGTCTAAGAAAGAGTTTACCCAGGAGCCGGGAGACACAGGAGACAGGCCCAGGCCTACATTCTCAGAGGGTGGTGCCCTGAAATCCCGGGGTGGGACACTCGGAAGCTTGGTCATGCTAAGTGGAGGAGGACTAAGGGAGCAGAGCCTACTGGCCTGGCTTGGCATGCCGGCAGCCCCAAGAGGCCTGGGTGTGCCACACTGGGCTGGCAGCCGGAACTGGGGAAGCCCTGCTGTGGAGAAGTGGGTGAGTCAGTGTGAGGGCTGCAGGCTTGTGGCAGAGCTGCGGGCCACCAGAAGACCCACAAACCCAACTGCCGGAGCTTCTGCAGTTTCTGTTCCCGTGGCTCCACAGCCTGTTTGGAGGAGTAGACCTAAAATGGCCGCCTTTATTTCCTACCATTAAATGAGAAATGAATCTTGACTGAGCCTGCCAGAGTATCAAAGGCCTCTTCCGTCTGCCGTCTCTTTAGAAGTCCTGGGAAGCTTGGAGGGAGAGGAAAGGCTCTGGGCAGGGTCTGGACGGGTCAGAGCCCTGGGGCCCTGCCAGCTGGGGAGGACAGTGCCCCACTTATGAGGAACCTTCCTGACAGGAAGGCCTCTTCTCTGTTCCATATCTGGAGACTCCTACTAACCTGTGGGCTGCCAGGTCTGGTCTGCCTGCTTTTCAGCCAGAGAGTCCCATGGGAAAGGACAATCTTAGTGATCACAGAGGAGGACAGGGGAGGAGCAGGAGGGTAGCCACAGTGGCGGCAACACAGAGGACGTGAATCCAGAACGGGCTCTACATAGCTTCTGGGTTCTTGCACTCTTAAAGCCGGGTCTCGCGGTGGGTGCATCTGTCTTTGATCCCAAGCTTGCAAACAGCTCTGGAACTTCTCAGAGTGTGGAAGTCACAGCACACACTGGGAAGCCAGGAACATGGAGGTGGGTGGAGCAAGTGCTGGGCAACAACAGAGGGACACAGACAGAAAAGCCTCTGTCCACTCAGAGGACCTCTGACTTGGGTGGGCCGAGTCCCCAGGGATTTGTCCTCTCCTCTCCCAGGCTGGTGTCTGGGGAGTCAGTTCCTGACTGAGAGTTCGAGACTTCCTTTGACTGCATGGAGTAGCTGTGTGCTAGGTGTGTGGCCCCGAGAGGAAAAGTGGGTGGTGGGTCAATTTTGATCTCTTCTGAGTTGTGCGAGCGGCCTCTCAGAATCTGAAGCTCAGAATAATTTACCAAAGCCTGTCTGGAGCTTCTTAGCGGAGTGAGAGCAGATGGGGGAAGCTAACCTAGTACCCAGAGAGCGGCTGGAGGTGGCTGCAGCTGTGTGCATGCAGTCAGGATAGGAAACCTTGCCATTCAGCTTTGGGCAGTGTGTGTGTGTGTGTGTGTGTGTGTGTGTGTGTGTGTGTGTGTGTG
>OU015757.1:74342980-74354521 GCA_907169655.1 Acomys percivali | reverse complement strand
AGAGAGAGAGAGAGAGAGAGAGAGAGAGAGAGAGAGAGAGAGAGAGAATGAAGACACAGAGAGGCATGAAGACAGAGAGACACACAGAGACACGTGGGGGATGGGGCACACACATGCCATGACACATGTGTTGAGGTCAGAGGACAACTGTTGTGATTTGGGTCTCTCCCTCCTCCTCCGAGTGTGTTCTGGGGTTGCTAGGCTTGCCCAGCACCTTTGCCTGCCCCACCCACTTTCCTTTATGTCAGTTTCATTCAGAGATGGAACTTGAGATCAGAAAGGGCATTTCCCCATGAGCAGCTGAGGCCCCGAGAAGAGATGCCTCTCTACCCTCCGTCCCCAAGTCTCTGCTGGCTGCATATTTCCTTTGGGGCAGCCATAGCTGGAATTCCAGTCTTCTGCATAGGAAACTGGTAGAGGGACCAGGCCTTAATCTCGGCATTTCTCCCTTAGAACACTGCCAACCTCTGCGCTCTGGGACTATTCTCACTAACCTAAAACCCCATCTAGTTTACCACAGGTTAGTGTCTCATGACTAGAAGAGTCCCTCCCTGTCCCTGTCCCTGCCCCTGTTCCTCCATGCCCTCCCCCTCCCCCTTTAGTAGCAATATGACCATAGGACAGGGTAGGATTGCAGCCTCCGCCTGTGCACAGTTCCCCACCCCCCCACCCAAGTGAGTGTCAGAGGAGGGGATGGGCTTGTGGGAGGGGGGGAGGGGCACATGGATGGCGGAGCATGAGAGCGCTGCGTTGTTTGGATAAGGCTCAACACAGACTAAAATAATTTTCCCATTGACCTCCTGACTTCCCAGTGGGCAAGCGCCCATCTCTATCACATGATGCTGTTTTGCCGTGTGTAACTGTAAACGCTTCGGACCGGGATCAGATCTCTGAGAGTTATGGGATCCAGGTGTCTCCTGGCTGCTGCCTTGCAGCTCTCTCCTGGAGAGAGAGGTGGCCAAGCTGTTCTCGGAGAGAGAATCTGAGCTGCTGCCTTGCCGTGGAGTCCTCCAGAGGCACCTCCTTTCTCTGTGGCACCCATCCTTATTTGCTGGTTTACACACGAAAGGGGTCTAATACTGACGTTTGTTCCTCGGATGTCAGGCTGTGGGATGCCTGTACTTCAAGTGTGTAGGGAGGCAGGAGGACACAGCAGAAGCTCGCTCACCGTCTCTGCTGTAGCCCGTGGGGCCAGCTAACCAGAACAAGGACCAGGCGTGCTCGCCCTGATGTGGGCTCTGGTGTCATAGAAGTGTGGGCCCTTTTTTCTACATAGGAAATCCCAAGGTTGTCTGTGGCCTTGAGAAAGCTGATGGCTTGCTTCCTTGTCCTTAGCAGCAGGGACTGGGAATCATCTCAGAGTGAAATGATACAGGGATTATGTTGGAAATAGACTGATGGGTAGGATGGAGAGATGTAGGGTCTGTCTTGGGGAGGCCTAGCTGCCTCCTTCTCTCTTGGTAGACCTAAGCATTTACAGACATCAGGTGTGTGTGTGTGTGTGTGTGTGTGTGTATGTGTTGGAGGAGGAGGAGGAGGAGGAAGAGAGATGTCCATGGCCGCCCATTTTCTTGAACCATCTATCTAATACTCTGAGAGGAGAAGCTTGTTGACCAGAAGAGATGGTTTTCCTCGGGAGGGGAAGGAGGGAGAGCATGCTAGGAGGCCTAGCTCTGAAGGGCAGGAAGGAAGGAATCAGGCTCCCACAACCTCGTGTATGTCTTCATGTTTGGCTGGTCGGTGTTGACAAATGTATCTCTTCCCTGGTTGGAAAAGAGTAAAGGCAGCCCTACAGCTTAGAGAGAAGAATGTTTTCCAGACCTGGCTTTTTTTTTTAAATTGTCATTATAGAGTGTGAAAATGGTTAAGATTGAGGAGGGGCGGCTGGCTAGCAGGGGTCCTGCTGAGGTCTCTGGTAAGAAGCCATTGTGTCACTAATGACTTTATTCTGTACGGTTACAATAAAGCACTCTCGGCTACTGGGGGATTTTGTGCCCGACACCCAAAGCACAAAGGAAAGGCTAGGTTTCTTTCAGGGTAGCCTAGACTATTCAGTGAACATATCTTACCACATGGATGCTCTTCACTTTGATCCACAGGAACCCTTGTCTTTCCTGTATTTTCTATCTATGAGTTTCTCAGAGACACAAACACATTGTTATCATAACTAAGACAAACCCAGATTTCTTCAGGCACCTGACCAAGCCTTCTTCTCCTGGGATTTAGAAGGTGCCTGCGGTAATTTTCCAAGGAGATGTTGGGCCCTGTGCTGAAGATATACTTGGCCTCTGATACATGGCCCGCTTCCTGGATGCTCAGCTTTTGCAGTCACTGCGGACCCCACTCCCTGCTGTAGGTATGCTAGACTCCTCCATGTACAGTGGGCTTTTGCTAGTGCTTGACTATTGGGCTGCAGTGCCCTCCCCTCAGGATGACCTGGCAAGCTAAATTGTCAAAGTTTACTCACTCTGGATTTCTTGACTGTCACTCCTGCCAACACGTATATAAGCACACACACACAGCTCTTAGCGCTTAGTGTACCTTGCACAGTTCTCAATGACCATAGTAACTCTATAATGAATGAACGATTTATATATAGCCCCTTTGGTTAAAGGTGTCATTCTTTGTGTCCATAGCACCTAAGTCTGTGTGATGTATTTGAGTGATTACAAAATAGAAATTGGGTGATTGAGAAGGGTTGTTTTGTTTTGTTTTGTTTTGTTTTTGTCCTGTGCATCCTTCAAGTTGAATTTCATCAAAGTTAAAGTCTCCATTCACCTGTGGATACACTGAGATGGTTAATAGTCAGTTGGCAGAAAGTTACAACACCTAAAACAGCAGTTCTCAACCTGTGGGGCGTGACCCCCCCTTGGGGGGTGTTGAGTGACCCTTTCATAGGGGTCACATTCAGATATTTTGCATATCAGATATTTATGATTCATAAAAGTAGCAAAAGTGCTATTATGAAGTAGCAACAAAAATAATTTTATGTTTGAGGTCAGCACAGCATGAGGGACTGTATTAAAGGGTCACAGCATTAGGAAGGTTGAGAACCATTGCTCTAAAAGCTTCAAAGGTTTGGCACTTAGGATTTACAAGGAGTTCCTGCAAGTCAATGGATAATAAGCAGACTTCTCCAGAAAAAACAAAAACCAAAAAAAAACAAAAAACAAAACAAAACAACAACAAAAACAAAGACAAAGCACATGAATAGGAATTTACATGGTAAAGTGGCCACCAGGAACTTATCAACCCTGCCTCCTGTAGCCACTGCTGACAACCCAGCTGAAACCCTGCAGTCCAGGAGGTTAGCAGGAGTCAAGGGCTGCACAATGCCAAAAACTCACAGGGGCTGTCACCTCTGAGCCTCAGGACCTGGCTGGAGGAGTATCAGGTCATGTAGTAAGACAGAAGAGCACCAGGCATGTCTAATATACATTTACTATATGACCTAGAAATTACCAGATCTCCCGGGACAGAGGTGAGGGTGGTCTGTGCAGCATTGTTTACTGTGGTCGTGATGGGAAACAGTCTCCCTGTGACTAGGGGGAGGGACAGGCGAACCGGTGGGTACATAGGAAGGGAGAGTTCTGTAGTAGCAAAAATCAATGGGTCAGGTGTCCGTCCAGCATCCTGCATGGCTCTTTAAGACTGAGTGCTGACTGAGGGCACAGACCTCTGACAGTAGCATTTCTACTATTACAAATCCATGAAGCAGCCCTCAGTAAGCAGAACACATATCAAAAGTGCCTGTTTGGAAGGCCGTGGGGTCTGGGAAGAAGAGAAATTATATATTGTGTTCTACCCGTGCTACCAGAAGTCGACATGTAATTCTAACTCAAAGCAGAATTAGGTGGAGGAGGGCAACATAAGACACCAAAGTAGTGCGCCGTGAGAGAAGACAGGACGGGGCTCTCCTGCCCTGGGCCTGCCCCATGAGTTGCTGCCCTGTCCAAGGCCCATTTCCCAGGAGGCCGTGACAAGAGACCATTCTTATAGGAGACCCTAAAGTTCCCATATAGTTGTCAGAGCTGTAGTGGGGGTCGGGGGTGTCACCATTCCACATCAGCAAAGAGGGGAGGAGTTGAGGGGAGCAGTCCTGACCTCTTCCTCTTATGCCTGGCATGGTCAGGCTGGCTTTTGATAGCTGAGCATCTTTCGGTTGCCACCAGCCACTTTTGTCTTAGTCATCTTCGCTTTGCATTACTAAGTACAGGTCGTGGCGCACAGCCAGCATCCAAATGTTTGCCCCATTGAATAGAAGTGGATTCAGGTATTTCCAGGACGTGACATAAGACCACTTAGATTAGCGCAGTCCAGGGTCTCTTTCTGCTGCCTTCCACCTGACATGTGTGAAGTAATCATATAAAATGAATACATCTAATTACTCCTGTTCTGAGTCTGTCTGCCTTGGACAGTTTTGACCACTGATCTTTTTATGTTCCACAACCTCTATTCCCACTTGAATTCAAAGCTGTCTTCCCGTCTTTAACTTCTTTTAAGATTCAAAGGTGTATGCGCAAAGAGCCTTTTGGGTCAGGGTGTGCGGTGCCCTATTTACTGCACCCAGTGCTGTGCTCTCTCTGGGCTCAGGAGGCACAGCCTGGGCCTGCAAGGGATGTTGAGTGTGGGCTGGTGGGCAGGCAACAAAACTGACCTTCATTTCAAGCCAAGGACTAGGCCCCAGTGTTCTCAGGAAACAGGAGCTTCGCCGAGGTCGCCTTTGGCGGTCTGTTTTCCCACTCTTCGTTCTCCGAGCTAGGGATGGGTTGTACACACAGCATTCGCTGCTGTGTGGGCTCCTTTGTCTCCTCCACCCTTGTCCACTCCTTTACTTCCTCCTTTTCAGCCCCCTAACACTAGATAGGAGAGAAAGATGGATAGAGGAGAAAATCGTTTCATCTTTGCTGTCAGGGCATCTATTTCTTCTTCTCCTTTCTTTGCACATGACCACTGGGCAGACTGGAACCAAGAGCGGCCAACATCATCCAGCCACCAACCAGCCACACCTATCAGGGCTCTAGCATTTGTATAGCCCCTGAAAACTACCCAGAATTCCAAACATCGCGCACTTGTAGGCACTGTCTGCAAAACCGCAGCCCTGCCAGAGCACGAGACAAATCATAGTCAGCTGCTGGGAGGCAGCCCTGTATCCCAGCATCTGGGGTTAAAGTGAAAACATATTCTTATAATATTGCTGTTCTTTTTTTTTTTTTTAAATGAAACCAGGATTGCACAGCTCTCACTAGAGCAGGTTATGTACCGCTTACCCATCCAGCTACCCTGCCTTTGACTTGGTGTTGGGTGACCGTGCTGACCTGGCTGCCATACTCACAGCTCCATTTCCTTCAAGCGATGGTGACAGTGATGATCTTCTGCCTATTTTTCCTGAAGATCTTCAACCTTATTTTTTCCAAGCTCAGTCGTCCACCCCTCGAGGTCATGTCAGCCCTTTCTGAGTCAAAGGCTTTGTGATGTCATCACGGCCTTACCAGCAGCCTTACATAGCTCCTTTCATCCAAGTATTTCCAAGTGTTCACAAAGTGAGACGTCGCTTTTGATTGACACACACTCTCTCTCTCTACCGCCTCCTCCAAATGGCAAGGCCCCCGCTAGGCAGACTCTTTCTTGGGTGGAAACACCCCACCCAGGAAAGTTAAATATCCCAAAAGAATACCCTCTTTCATAATTTCCAAAGAAGTCAGGGTGCTGCAAACTCGTTTTATCTGCAGCCAACCTCATTTTATCAAGGGAGGTTGGGTATACGTGAGAGCCTGGAAGAAGTGCTGTGGTCCCCAGATCATTGGCTGCAGGGCCTGGACTATTTCCTGGGACCCCCCAGAGCTGGTTCACATTGTCCCCACAAAGGTGACGAGTCGCTTCACCCCCGAGGCCGCCCAGCCTCTTCCAGTTGTTGCTCCTTAAGAAGCCTCAGGTGGGGGCTGGAGAGATGGCTCAGTGGTTAAGAGCACTGCCTGCTCTTCCAAAGGACCCAGGTTCAATTCCCAGCGCCCACATGGCAGCTGACAACTGTCTGTAACTCCAAGATCTGACACCCTCACACCAACACACATGAATTAAAATTAAATAAAATATTAAAAAAAAAAAAAGAAGCCTCAGGTGACTCTGTTTCTGCTCACTGTCCGAGGTCTGTGTTTTGCTGTGGGGAATATAAAAAATGTTCAAAACCATGGGATCTGTGCCTTCATTTAGACACGCTTCCTGTGAGTGCCGGACGCTTGTGGTGTGGGACAGCCACACTTTTGAGCCTAAGTTCCTTTTTCAGGAAGAGGCTGTAGCAGGTGAGTGAGATTTGGTTGGTGAGAGAGTCTGGTTGTACGTTCAGCTCACAGCTAGAGCCCTGAATGCTAATGGTTGATGAGCGGCAGTTGAAGAAGATGAGGACTGAGGCTGCTCTGGACCGCTGCGCTTATCCCTGGTGCCCACAGTCTCTGCTCTCTGAGCTTCCACCCTTGAGCTGGGGCTTGGGGAGGGGCGTTACATTGTGGAGAGTCCATTTTCATCCTGTCAGTATGAAGCTTGTGTATCCTGGTGGCCTCTAATTGCCGCAGCCTCAGTGTTTCTCATCCTTAGCGAGCACTGCTCAACACCTGGTGAAAGAAACCTACATATAAAAGTGTTTTAAAGGAGAGAAAACACTGAGCATAAATATGAAGGGGACTGTCGTAGCTTTGTAGGGCAGAGTATAGTTTCTGGCTAACTAAGCCAAGGCCAGTTTGCTCCCGACATGCCCTCAGTGCTGGAGTAGCTGTGGGTGGTAAACTCACCCATCACTCAGGGGAGGGTGGACTGTCTTTTGAGACTGGCTGATGATAGCATAGTTGGAAGGAAAGATGCAGGGCGAGAGTCAGGTAAATAGCATCTCCTCCCTGCTAAACCACACACCGTCCATGCCAGCATGCCTGTCTGAAGCCTGGGTACCTCCACTTGTCAAAGCAAGGAGAAGGGACAAGTCCACAAGACCAGTGCCCATGGAGTGAGCACTCTAGCTGGAATTTCATACGGCATTTTGCTTGGGGACACTCTGTATTGGGTGGGCTGTGCTGGCCATTCCCCAGTTCCCGCTTCCTTGGTGTGGCTGCGGGTTGCCACTAGGCCTGGAGAGCCATTGTGCCTCCTGGCTGCAGCTGCAGGGGCAGGCTCAGTACTAGCTACTCCTACACAGGGCTGTCATTCTGAGAACACACTCACCTAGCTGCTCCCCACTCTGCAGCAGTGTCTCTGCCACGGGGAGAATGTCCAGCTATTAGCCTTGACTCCCCGACTTCCTGCTCGGCAGTGCTGCAAGCCTTCTGGTATGGAGCGAAGATCAAGATCTTGAGAAATGATTGAAAAGTAGTAGTGTGTCTTATTTCAATTTGCATTCCTTCACGAACATCCCAGGAAGCCATGTTGGAAGTCCTGTGAATGCAGCTGTCCTACAGGCCTTGCATAGTGGCAGTGGCCATGCTCTCTGGCTCACCATTGGCACCTTCCCCTGGACATTTTCTGCCCATTACCTTGATTCATTCCTGGAGACTCCTGAGAGGCAACAGGAAGACCTTGAACTACCCAGTAACATTCCTCCCTGTTTTACAAGGCTTCTATACCTTCCAGGGTTGGCTAGGTGGGGTTCCCATTGGGAAAGAGTCTCACAACCCTTCATTGGTATTCTTGGCATTGCTTTGCTCAGGGCGAAGCCTCCTGGAATGCAGGGGCTTGCTGTCTGAACTCGGCTGAGCTAAGAATGTTAATAAAAGGCTTCCCCAAGCTTTTCTATCAGAGGCTTTCATCTTATTCCAAGCCAGCAAAATCAGAACTAGGAGTGGGGGTGGGGGAAGGCAAGGGTCCAACACTTAAGGTTGTTGTCTTTTTCGTGAGGATAGAGAGAATGGAGGCAGAGACGGCATGAACAAACAGCTCCCAGCCAGCCCAGTAGCATCCTAACTCCAGAGCAGTCTGACTCCTGGGCTAACTTGATCAACCTTGGCGTGATGGGACTCCTCAGACAGCTTCAAACCTGGGCTGGTGCCAGGATTGCATTTGCTGTCGTTGGGGTATCAAGTCAGTGGCCATCTTGGTGTTGCCTTTAGAATGAGGGAAGATAACCTTGTGTTGCCCAGCTGAAGCAGGGACCTTCAGGAGAGCCTGGCACAACAAGGTAACACCTCTCCGAGGAAGCCCTACTGTGTGCCTGGGTTTCATGTGTGCTGTCATCTACCGATCTCACCAGGCTTGTTCTGTCTCTCATGACAGGGAGCATGTCCCTAGGGACCTTCCTCCCAGATGTCTGTCTAAGTAAAATCTGGTCCCAGCTGCTGCATTCTACATGGGAGCTCTGTCGGCTTGTCACTGTGTGGCGATAGGTGGGTTTCAGTGTTCCTGTCTGGTCCCCATGGCTGGTGTTACAGCTTTAAAATGTGCGTCAACAGGGCACTCGACACACAGGTAGCCATTCACTTTGTTCTTAATGATTTCTAGAAGTTTCTGTAAAGTTCTCCATGTGTCTCTTTCAGCTGGGCTGGGAGCTGTTGTGGGTGCCTTCTGAGCATGGAGGCTCAGGCCCACTGTGTGCACATCAAAGGAGAATGAAGGCATAGGCACAGGCAATCCTTGGCTGTGGTGGCACACCTCACAGGTGGCAGCGGATTGGCTGTGGTGGCACACCTCACAGGTGGCAGCGGATTGCGTTTGGTAGGGCCCTTTCTTTGGGACAAGAGGTAGGTATGAAACTGTGGACTGGTGTGTCCCCGAGACACCTCAGGGACTCTCTGTCTTAGCTGAGGAAGGTGGACGTAGAAATGATGTTCCCGCTTGGAAACTAAACCTCACCAAAGGCAATGCGCAGCCAGCCACACGCCGTTCCGCCCCAACAGCTGTCTCTCATTTGTTGGCAAATGTCCCGAGTAATGAATGTCCCTCATCCACACTCACAGCTGGCCTAGATGGAGGAACAATGGCCCTTCTCAGAGAGCCCTCAGCAGACATTCCCAATGAAGTTGGTTCATCACTTGGAGCAGGGTTGAGACCGCAGACACGGGGCTATTGATTGAGCAAGGAAGGTTCAAGCTGCCATAGCCGGGTCAAGGCAAGCAGGGTTGGTGGCTGACGAAGAGGCCCTAAATGATGAGATCAAATGGCTCTGTCTCTCAGACACCGTCTTCCAGAACCTGACCCACGAGGGGGAAGGCTCACCCTGGGGACACAGTTCTGAGGCTCTCTGCAGGCACCTGACTCTGGGTCTTGGAGGGTCTAGTCTCCTAGGGCAGCCCTTGCTGCCTGCAGCCTCCACCATGGTTGAACGAATGATCAAATTGGAACCGATAGATGGGACATCAGGCCGGCGCCAGCTCTCAAGGCCCTTACTCCCAGCCTTCCACGTCCTTCTTCCTACACACAGGGGTGAAGAGAGGACTATAAGGAAGACCAGAGCTGGGGCTTCCAGGCAGAGCCAAGAGTTCTCTAGCCTTGAGCCTCAGCCTCTGCAGCCCCCAGGTGACGAGTCTCAGCCCTCTTCTCATTAGACTCTGCTTCCACTCCCTCCCGTCAGCCAGGGAGAAGAGGAACAGACTGATTTCCAACCTGGTTGGGCCCAACTGGGAAAATTCCCAGTTTCTTTTTTTTTTTCTTCTTTCTGTTATTTTTTTCCCCCTTTTTCTTCAGTAGGAGTTATTTCAAGTGACTTATAACAGCATCAGCAATACTTCAGAGAGCCATGCTGTCCGATAAAGAGCTCAGCGTGGTTACGTCACATCTGTGATTTGATGCAGACACACCGTTGCACTGGTTTTTAGGCCAGGGGCTCATGCTTGCCTCAGGTTATAAGTGAGAAGCAGGAGCTCCCAGGCTGGGAATGCAGACTCCCTCATGTTCTGCCCTTGTGATGACGTGGCAGGGTACGCTTAGCCCCTCCTGATAGTTTCCGGTCTCTGTAATAACCCTAGTGACCGTTTCTTCCAGCTCTGCCCCTTTTCCCTTCTCACGATTTCCTGCCCGCTGTCTTTGGTCTAAGGATTTAGAAAGCTAGAATGTGATAGAAATGAAGGCCCAGGAGACCCCTGTTTATTCACGTTCCTTGGAGTGACGCCCACCTAAGTGCAGGTCTCCCGTTTCCTGTAAGATGGAGCCACCACAGCAGCCTGTATTAAAGCTGAGAATGTATCCCTGAGCTCATCCCCTGGGGAGATGCTGGGGTCCTTGCGTTGTTCCATTGTTTGATTTGTTAAGATTTATTTTTATTTGTGTGTGTTTAGAATTTGTACAGATTTGGCCAAGTTGTTCTTATAGGAGGCTGAGGGTGTGCTGTCTTTTATGGAGAGAGGAGTGTCTCACTATGTTGTCCAGTCTCATCTTGAGCTCCTGGGATCAAGCAAACCTGAGCCTCCTGGCACTACAAGTGTGTTTCATGTCACCCAGTCTGGCTGTGTCTCTGTTTAGTCTCATTAGCCGGTGCCAGCTTCCTCACATCTTCATCAGCAGAGTGTCACCCTCTGTCACCCCTCCCCACCCCAGAGTGGCTGTGTGGTGCCTTTTGCAGGTTAAACTTGGGTTTCTGTCATTCTGTGTTTGTGTGTATGTGTGTTTTCTCTGTTCATATGAATTATTCATTTATTTTTTGGCCAAACAATCTTGTATTTTATGCTGAATTGTTGGCCTTTAGGAATTAATTTTGTAGAAATGTTTTGTAGAAACTAAAGAAATCAACCCTTTAGATTTCCCCCATACTCTTGACTTTAGTCTTGCTTTTATATTTATTTTTGTGAAGTCAATTTTTCCTACAAATATGTTTTTTGTAATTAAACATATCTCCTTTCTGTGCCTTTAGGATTTAATTATACTTAGAAAGTCTTCCTCTAGCGTATATATTTAAAATGGTCCGTATTTTCCTTTTCTTTAAAGGATAGCTTTATTGATGCCCTTCATAGCTCATCATTTAAACTAAAAAGCTGGGGGGCTGGAGAGATGACCCTGGGTAAGAGCACATACTGCTGTTGGAAAGTTCCCGGCACCCATGTCAGGCAGTCCACAAGTGCCTGTGGCTCCGACTTAAAGGGTTCTGACACCTGCTTCAGGACTTTGTGGACACCTGCACTCACATGTACACAAACCCACAGAAACCCTCCTAACACACACTATTTAAACATAGACAGTACAATGTTTTCTATTAGTGTATCTACATCTGTACAAACCCATCCCTAGCCAATCTAGAACACTCTTATTACCTCAGGGAGAAACCCCAGACTTTTTAGTGATCGCCTGGCACCCCATCCTCTAAGCGGCTAGATTCCCCTGTTCTGAACTTTGATGTGAATAGAACCACACAGACAGGCACACATACACACACAGGCACACACACACACACACACACAGGCATACACACAGGCACACACATATACAGGTACACACACACAGGCACACACACACACACAGGCACACACACATATATAGAGGCACATGCACACATACACACACACGCACACTCACACAAAGAGACAGAGAGAGAGAGAGAGAGAGAGAGAGAGAGAGAGAGAGAGAGAGAGA
>OU015757.1:74321439-74342970 GCA_907169655.1 Acomys percivali | reverse complement strand
AGAGAGAGAGAGAGAGAGAGAGAGAGAGAGAGAGAGAGAGAGAGAGAACTATCCTACTTCAGTTAGCATTCTGTTTTTGCGGCTCAGTCCAGCTTGAAGAAGGCTTTTAAGACCTGCAAACTCAGCCCATGGCCTTGGATGGGGAGACAGGAGGCGAGGGAACTGGCTCACTCCACAGAGAAATCTACATCCTCCAGTTTCATCCAACACTTGGGGCTTAGGGCTGTGGGATTAGGACTGTACCACATGACTACCCTGCACGTGTTTGCTTCTAGGAACAGACCACGTGGAACAGGAACCCTCTAAGGGATTTTGCCTGGGAATAGCAACACAAATGCAACCCAACGTGCCCCGGCATTCAGAACTTCTTGTAAGGGAGAGGCGTGTCTGTCGGTCTGTCTCTTCATCCTTTCCTTTTCATCCCCGGAGCCCATTTGTAAGGGGACAGATGTCCCCAGCCTGTTAACTGTCCACTGGGTGGTGAGCGACTCCACTGTTTATGGTGCTAGGTCGGCGCAGGGTGGTTTCTGCTGACTTTATCTCAGACAGCAGACAGCAGAGGACCTCACAGAGGACTTCATTCTCAGGTGTGGCTTCCTCCTGGCTGGTGAGCCTGGCACTCTGTCCCTCAGTAAGGACAAGTGGTGACAAGGGCAATCCTGCAACTCTGGAGACAAGCCTCCTCCTGGAGATGAGTTCTCTTGGCCTTGGCCTCTTGGGGACCAGATCATTTAGTTTCTTGCACCATCATAGGGGCTTCTGGGAGGTTTGCTGTTTTCCATGTAAAGTTTGTGGTCCATGATCTTGGTGTGCACTCACCACTTCCTGGTCACATTTAAGGGACACATTTAAGAGAATGAAGAAATCCTATCAGTGTGAGCTGCTATGGTGGCTCAGCAAAGACAGTTGTCACCAAGCCTGGTGACCTGAGTTCAGTCCCTGGGACCCACATGATAGGAGGAGAAAACTGGCTCCCACTGATTGTCCTCTGAACTACCCACGCACATACACACACACATGCACCCACATACATGCACACATGCATGCACATACACGCATGCATGCACAGAGTCAATCAGTCAATCTATCTATCAGTCAGTGCAACTAAAAAAAGGAAATCTTGGAGCATGTCCTAGGAAGGGCTGTGACTTTAGCATGAGCGTTGCCATCTCCGACGTGGCTCCAGGTATGGACCCGGCTTGTGAGGCGAGGGAGTGAGGAGAAGGCAGCCACACGGAAAGCTGGGATGTGGTGGGCTGGGCTTTCTGATAGAGAAACCACAGCATGCCAGAAGCTCACCAGGCTTGTTGTGAGTTGAACAGAAAGGCGAGGGTGTTGCTTACAGCTGAATGACGAGGCAGGTTTAGCTAGTAGGAGCAGTCTTCACGTCATAAATCCCGGTGGAGGAGAAAGCTACAGTGGACATGTTTGCACACACTATCAGCATCCACAGGTAGACCAGAGGAAGGCTTTGCCATCCCTTTCAAACTCACCCTGAGGGTTTTCCCATGGGTTTTCGGCTGTGATCCTTGACGTGTCAGTGCCCACGTCGATAGCTCACCTTCACTCGGGGCTTCTTCCACCCACGCTCGTTATTAACCTTTTCTAGGTTCCGTTCAGGCATCTGCATAGGCGTCGGCCAGAAAAGGTGAGCAGGGTGCTCGGCAAAAGCTGCAGCAGCTGAGACAGAGAACTCGGTCCATTTCCTGTGTCTGTACCGAGCTAACACTTATTCTAGAAGTACTCAGCCTTGAAGCAAGAACGAGTTGTCAGTGCCTGTCTCCTGGGTCCCATGGGTAATGCAAAGAATGCGTCTCCAGGTTCCTTGTGAGAAGGGCAAGCTGTTTGTAGGTGGCAGTGTGCACCCCTGTTCTGCAGACCTCCCCTTGATTTGCACCTGTGTTCTGCAGACCTTCCCTTGACTTGCACCTGTGTTCTGCAGACCTTCCCTTGACTTGCACCTGTGTTCTGCAGACCTTCCCTTGACTTGCACCTGTGTTCTGCAGACTTTCCCTTGACTTGCACCTGTGTTCTGTGGACCTCCCCTTGACTTGCACCTGTGTTCTGTGGACCGCCCCTTGACTTGCACAGGTGCAACGTAGACACAAGATGTACTCGAGCCATCTACAGATCCCCTCAGTCACACAGAGGACTCCATTTGACCTGGGACCATCAATCTCACGCTCCCTCCTCCAGAGTTAAAACTGAGGCATTGAGGGTAGCAGTGCACCTCAATACGTCTGTATCGCAGACTGGGTAGCTCAGTGCGTCATTGCTGAGGAAAGTGTTTTCCACACTGAGGAAAAGCTGCCCATTCTATACCAGGGGCTGCTCTGCTAAGAACTTGTTTGTGAGCCAGGCATGGTGGCACATGCCTGTAATCCCAGCACTCAGGAGGCAGAGGCAGCCTGTGAGCTTAAGGCTAGCCTGGTCTACAAAGTGAGTCTGGGACAGCCACGGCTACACTAAGAAACCTTGTCTCAAAAGAGCAAAGCAAAAAAAACAAAAACAAAAAAACAAAAAAAGAACTTGGCTGTGTCAACACAATACCATTCACAGCTGTGAGAGTTACGCTCCCTTGATCAGATACACACCTATAATAAAATCTGAGCAGCACATTCCACCATGGCAGGGAGGGCGAGGAGGCAGGAGTGGGAGGCTGGCACATCACACATTGTATTCACAGTCCGGAAGGAGGGTGGCAGAGCTATAAAAGCTCAGCGCCTCCCACCACTGACCCACTTCCCCTGCTAGACTCCACCTGAGGCCTTCTCAAACAGCACCACCAGCTAAGAAGCAACTGTTCAAGCGCGCTGGCCTGTGGGGAACGGGTCACATTCAAACCCCAACAGAGGCGGCATACCTGTGAATTAGGAAGTTACATGGTAAGAGATGCTTCTTCATATCTGTGGTGTGGTGTGTGACCTGGACTCCGATGACACCTCTTGGTGATATTTGGAAACACCACGTTCGGTGCCCTTAGATCCTGCACTGTGTTTGGGTAGGCAGGCAGAGGAGCAGCCAAGCCGGGTCCTCCGGGACCCTCCCTTCTGGCCCCCAGCACGGTGGGTGGTGACTTCCTGGGAGGCCCGAAGCTCCAATGGTTTCTTGCTCTCTTGCTGCCTCTGCCTGGGTGGTCTCCTTATTTCTTCCTGCTTCTCTGGTCTTTGCCTGCAGTGTTTTCTATCCCAGGGATGGTGCAAATGCTCTCATCTGTGCTCTTAATTGAGTGTCGACAGTTGCGGATCTAACAAGGGCCTTGGCTGCCTTATCGGGTGCGGGGTTGGGGGGGGGCGCTTGATCTGCAGAGTCATCTCAGCCACTGGGAGTGTGGAGGCAGAGAGCCCTGCTTTGTGGTTTTTGAGTTAGGTAACACTGAGGTCTAACTCCAGGGGGATCAGGGAGTGCAGCGGTTCTGAGGCACGTGGCCAAATGCCCTCTACCTTAGGTGAAAGAACACTGCAATTACAAGACCCAGTGAAGAGGCTTGCTAGCTCGGTGCTACACAGTACCACTTGCTTAAGTATCTGACTTCAGCTCCATTTCTTTGCTTCCTGCTCTCCTAAGCCGTTGCCTGTAGACAGGGCTTCGTAAGTGTTCGGATTACACTTGACAGCCTGCCCTTCCTCCACACGCAAGATGTCCTTCCCCACAAGGCCTGCATCGCCGTGATGCTCCGTGTTACCGGCTACTGCACAAGCCAGTGGTGGGGAAGGCCCTTCCCAGGAGAGCTCAGACCAGTAGGGTCCATGGGCGGTTCAGCTGCCCTTGAGCAGGTAGCTTTGAGCTAAGCATGGGAAGACTATACACAGCCGTCCATATCAAATTAAGATTTTTAAATACTTCTTAATATTTACACTGGCAAGGAACTGAAATATGGCGTTGTAAAATCACAGTCAACTTCCTTCCTGTGTCATAAGGAGAGTTGGCAACCTACAGCCCCGTTGGCTAAGGCCTTCAGCTGACGATGCTTTGTTTTGCTGTTTTTGATTTTTACAAATACAGGAACACTAACTTTGAATTCCAGTTTAGCAAAATGTTATGCCATTAACAAAGATTTTTTAAAAGTTGCTTCCAGCAATTAGGAAGGCGAGGCAAGAGGGCTGTATGTTCAAGGCTAGCCCCAGCTATCTGATGCGTTCCAGGCCAGCCTGGGATACACACTGACGCTTTACTCTGTCACAGCCATGGCTTCATGGTTAACCTGCATGGTGCAGCTGTCAACCTGCTGTGGAGTCAGGGCCACAGACTTCTCTGTAAAGGACAAACCAGATGGCAAATATTTTAGCATTTGTGGCCATCTGGTCTGAATGACAACTCAGCTCTGGCCTTCAGTGTGTAAGCAGCCACAGGCGCTATGTAAACAAACAGGCATTGTTGTGTTTCAATAAAACTTTATTTAGAGACATTGAGATTTACGTTTAATATCAATTCCATGGTGCACCATTCTCTTTACTTTCTTTCCACACCCCAAAAATGTAAAAACCATTTGTGTGACTAGAGGATTAAAGAGAAATGGACGACAGGCTTGGCTTGTGCTAGGGCCCTGAGATAGAATACCTCTCTCACCCCTACCCTATTAAATGCCTTCCATGACCAGGTTAGCTCAGGTATGTTTGCGAACCTAGAGGAATGTGCAGGTAATGTCTGGGCTGGGGGCAAATGCTCCATAGCCATGTTCCCTTCAGCCCAGCACTCGGGGTCCTCCGTGCCTCTCCCACCCGCTACGCCTTATTTCTCGCCATCTGTCTAGGAAAGGGTTTCTCCAGGGTGCGACATCAGCCCTGGGCCCCTTCCAGCTCTTTCCAAGGATGGAGACACTGAAACAGCTGTACTCCCCACCCCTTCTAGATTCATCCAGCTCGGGTGAGTTCAGGACTCTGGGAGCGCCTGTGTAAATGCCAAGTAGTTAGACAGAGCGAATCTAGAGCGAACACTGCTGTTCCCCAAAGCAGTGAGACTGGCTCCCACCAGCCAGGCCCTCAAGCACTGCTGTTGTTTTAAGTCAGGGGCAGAGAGACTTAGAGACACAGTACAGTTTTTCATGTTCATCTGGGTATCTTAGGAAGATCCTCTAGGGCAGAGAGCTCAGCACATTAGGGACCCTGCTGCCCAGAGTGCCCTGCCTTGATGGTTCTACAGACAGAGGGTCAGCCAGCTGCGCCGTTTGTCTCAGGGAGAAAGTGCCCAGAAACACGTTTTCCCTCTATGCTTGAATGACCATGTTTCAGACACAGGCGGTTCCAATCTGCAGTTCAGCTGGGATGTTTGGGGCCCTGTTGCCTGGGAGACGTGTAGGGTGGGCAGATTAAGGTCTGTGAACAATGCAAAGGCCTCCCAATCACTGACCACTGAAGCAACAGGGGAGCGACTCTGGGTTAGCCAAGCAGGACCTGTATGAGGCGGTTTTGTGGCCAGGACTCCCCTGTGTTGTTCCTGGACACTGTACTTCATGAGGACAGGGGCCTACAAAAGCTATGCAGGCTGTAGTCATGGGAACTTGCCTGCACTCAGCATGTGCTGTCACTGTGGGCCTTGGAGATGAAGGGGTAGGAGACAGTGTTTGGCCGGTAACTGTGAGTTTGGAAGTCTGGAGGTGGCCAAGACAGCAGTGACAAGGAAGTAGTCTGCTAATGAGCACGTGATTACCACATGGGGATCGGTCAGAAGACTACGTAAGGTGCTAGAATTAAAAGGGTTTAAAAAGGATTTGGACGTGGGTCAGTAGACAAAGTGCTTGCTGCATAAATCTGAGAACCAGAGTTCAGATCCTCAATCCCAGGCAATGCTGGGTGTAGCGAAGTGTACCTGTGACCCTCGTGCTGGGGCTCTCAGGCCAACAGTCCAGGTTTGAAGAGACTCTGTCTCAAAATAAGTAAAAAATGACATCAAGATGGAGATAGAGTAAAATACCAAAATACATCTGGCTTCCACATTCTTCCACACACAGGTGAGCACATACATGCACACACAGAGAGATAGGCACACACACACACACACACACACACACACACATGCATACACACACATGCACATACCCACATGAGGGGATTTTCCTCATTGACCTGTATTTCTTGTAATGCGAATTTTCCAAAATGCTATAGAATTCTTTAAACGAAAAGATGTATTTCAAAGCACACATTTCGTCTATTTAGTGAAATACTACATAGCCATTAAAAAGAGGGGGCATGTTTATTACCTCCAAAGGATATTGACAGGTAAAAACAGCAGATGCAGAGTGCTGTGTGGAGTGTGTGCTTGTTTGTAGCAAGGGCTTCATCTGTATTTTCCTATAGTTATATGTAGAATATTATGCATGAGAAATTCCTTGAAGTACATGCAATCCATCCATAGTAGCTGCTAAGAAAGGGGTTGAGGGACTGGGTGGGGGAAGGACACAATCTCAAATGGAAGGGGAACTTCTCAAGTCTCTGTATTTATACTGCTCCTTCATATACTAATGTGCATGTATTTCAACCATGTGCAACCGTCTATTTTCCCAACAAAACTTTAAATTCATAAACATAGAAGAAAATACACAAAAGAAGTCATTGAGAAAGTATTTGGCATCTTAAAAGCTTCCGGAGCTGGGCACTGTAGGCCTCTCTGGACATTGAGATATGGAGAATAAAGCAAAAGAAAATACTAGATTATTTCACTCATGGCAACGTTGCCCCTCCCGCCCCACCCAGCCCTGGGCCACTTCCCTCCACCGAGCCATAAATTCTGGTACAAACAATGGCGAATCAGCTGGGATCTGGGATTCTGTTGACAGAAGGAAAATCTGGGAGGCCACTGGAATGTAGCATGGTGCCCAAAGCTCCTGGGTGAGAAGGGAGGGTTCCCAGGACAAGCGCAGAGCCTGCCAGAGCGATGTGTGGAAACCAAGGGATGTGATCGTGCTGGCCACATGCTGGCTTTGTCTCTACAAAAACAATTCCTTCAGCATCAACCTTCGAGGTCAGAGAGAAACTTTGATTTGGAACAACCTGGTGGGGAATCCTGCTGTTACATCCAGGTGAAGAAGAAGTGAGGTCTTTTGTTGTGTGGTCTCCACATGCTGTCACTTGCTGAGGGGAAGGCATTGCTGTGGCTCCTGTGGGAGAGGCATTTGGTTGCATGTCTGCTGATAAAATGTGGTAGGGTTCATCTGTATTACCCACATACCAGGAGTCAACTTAATTCACTAGGCTTAGGAGCTATGAAGGGATTTTCTCACACACACACACACACACACACACACACACACACACACACACACACATTTTCCTCTGCTCTTGTAGTGTTTTTTTAAAATGCAGTAAACAGAGAAGTTTCCATTGGCAAAATTGTGACCTTGCTCCGTCACCTTTTCCCTGGTCTAGGCTGATGAAGGCCTTTGACCTCCCGGCCTGGTGTTCCTTTAGAAACAACCTTTGCTTCCACCCACCAGATGCCGGCATCCTGAGACTTGCTGCTCCTGCTGAACCGTAATTTTTCCTTTCCAAGTTGACTGCCAAGTCCTGACTAACTTGACTCCACTCCCTTGCTCAGCACAAACCTACCTGACACCCCTCCCTTCAGATCTGACCGTGTCCACAACCAGATTGAGGAAAGCTCACACTCAGTCCCAGACTATGGGCAGACACAAGGGAGCAGATGCAAGCCTAGCGTGTCCCTTGCCAGCCAATGGCTGGGCGTGGAGAAGAAGTCTCTCTATGGATGGCGCAGAGAGTACAGCAGATACCAGCCCATCACAAGGAGGCGTACGTAGCATTCCCGTAGTCCCCAACTATGTTTCTCGGCCGTGAGAAATGTCCAGTTGAGTTCCACATCACCTCACTGCTCCCTGAGTCCTGCTGGCTGGAGGAGGCATTTGGAGGAGGCAGAGTTGGGCTGGACTTTCAAATATGGGGTGATGAAACGGGGGAAGGAGGCTTCCCAGATGAAGGAAAGTGATTAAAGACAAGATGAAAACTACTCTGGGGTTGCTTCTGTCTAACCTGTGTTGACCGCCCCCCCCCATGGTAAGATATACAAGGGTGCACTCAGTTTTCTTTCTACAGTTTCCCTTCCAACTGTTGTTAAAAGCAAGCTTCAGACTAAGCACAGCTGCACCCCAACTGTTTCTTAGCAAACAGGGCCAAGGGTAGTAACCTTACCGTTTATTTTCAAACCTAGGGGAGGCCCAGCTCTTTGTCACTTAGCTGTTCTGTCCTACAAGTATTTCCCTTAAGGTGTGTGTGAGAAAGGGCTGGTGACATTGCTTAAATCCAGTTGGATCAAGCAAGAGACTCTTCTAGTATGAGTTCAACTTGCTACTTGCCGCTTATGACCAATGTATAGTCTGTCTGTCTGTCTCTGTCTGTCTGTCTCTGTCTGTCTGTCTCTGTCTGTCTGTCTCTCTGTCTCTCTCTCTCTGTCTCTCTCTCTGTCTCTGTCTCTGTGTCTCTGTCTCTGTCTCTCTCTGTCTCTGTCTCTCTCTCTCTCTCTCTGTCTCTCTCTCTCTGTCTCTCTCTCTCTCTCTCTCTCTCTCTCTCTCTCTCTCTCTCTCTCTCGTGTAGCCTTGGCTGTCCTGAACTTGCTCTGTAGACTAGGCTAGCCTTCAACCTAGAGATCTGCCTGCCTCTGCCTCCCGAGTGCTGGGATTATGGGCGTGCGCCATTGCGGTCATGGCCAATGTAAGCATCTAGAGATTCAGGGACATGTTTGTAGGCTATTGTAGTACTTATATATACTGTATTTTAAATGATGCCTTGGATGAGGGGAACCCAAATGGTACGGTTTTGTTTCCACAGAAGCTACTGATGGTCCACCTGGTTCATTTTGCCATACTGCTTTGTGTATGTGTGGAAATTTTTATAATAAAGTCATTGTAGGCATCAAGAGTGAAGTTTTTCATACCCAGACAAGAAAGCGGTTGTCATGGGCACACCTATAGTCACACCCTTAGCATCCTATAATCATTTTTCATGAACGGTAAGTTTTAACCTTGCCCTGTGTGTTCTAGTTTTAGCAGCCACTGGTTATAGAGACGCTCACTCCTCTGAGGGCGGGGCTGTTTTTTCTCCCCTAAGCTTTATTGAGGCACAATTGACAAAGACCGTACACTTTCAATGTTTAGCATGATGGCTCAATGCACATGTGTGTTACGATTATTATAGTCAAGCGTGTCAGTATATCGTCATCATCTCACATAGTTAATCTGAGTGTCCATGTGAGTGTATGAATGTGTGTGACTGTGTGAATGCATGTGTGTATGACTGTGTATGAATATATGTGTGAGTGTATGAATGTGCGTGAGTGTATGTGTGGCTGCCTGTATATATGAGTGTGTATGAGTATGTATGAGTATTGTGACAGTGTGGTTTGAGTGTATGTATGACTGTGAATAGTGTGTTTGAGTATGTGTGTGAGTGTGTGTATATGTATGAGTATGTGTAAGAGTGTGTGTGTATGAGTGTGTATTAGTATGTGTATGAGTGTGTGTGAGAGTGTGTGTGTGAGTATGTATCAGTATGAGTAAGAGTGTGTGTATGAATATGTGTAAGAGTGAGTGTGTATGAGTATGTGTAAGAGTGTGTGTATGTGAGAGTGAATGAGTGTGTGAATGTGTGAGTATGGATGACCGTGTGACTGTGTGGGTGTGTGGGTGCAGTGAGAGCACCTGTGTCTTAGCAGACTTTAAGGATACAGTGTATGCTGACTGTCATCTCCTTGGATTCCCTGGAGATGGAACTACAGGTTGTTGTGAGCCACCCAGCTTGGGTGCTGGGAACTGAAGGGTCCTCTGCAGGCGTGGTGCATGCTCTGCAGCACTAGGCCATCTCTCTAGCCCCGTTACCTATTTTATAACTGGAAGTCTGAACCTTTCGCTACAGCCCCATGTCCCCCAACCCACACCCTTGTCAGACCCCACCGAGTCTTTCGCCCCATAAGTGAAGTCTTGCAGTGTTTGTCATCCCGTGTCAGGCTCATGTCACTGACGCGTCTCCTGGGTCCGTCCGTGCGGCTTCCCTTTCCACGGCTGACTGATCTCACACTGCGTGTGTGCAACATTTACCTGTGTATTTACTGGCCCTGCATTCGTTCACCTGCTCTGGGAAGTAGGAAGGCTTTACACCACCTCACTCTTCACTGTCACTTGTGGATTTTCGGTCCGGCTGATTCACGCTGCTGACTCTGCTCCTGGTCTGTGCCCAGTGTGTGCTCATGTGCTGGGGCCGTGGTCAATGGTGCAGGCCCCACCGCAGCCTGGCCTGCGAGGCTGGGAGGAGAACCAGAGTTTCTGTTTGTATTCAGTCTGTGTGCGTTCCCACAGCCATCAGCTGCTGCCGTTGATGTTGCAACACACTGTCCCACAGTTAGAAAGGGGTGGAGAGCAGCCTTTCCTCCCACTCCCTCTGCCCGCCTCCGTCTCCTTGCCAAGGAGCCCGGGAAGCATTTGGAATAACCCGAAATAAACTCGCAAGTTCCAGCAGAGCCTTCATCATTCCTCTCTCACGGCAGTTAAGGCAGTTAACCGTGATTGCGGGGGGGGGGGGGGGGGCTTTAACCTAGCCCCCTGGCCTCAGTTATCAGCTCCAGCTTCAGGGACTCGGCTTCTGATTGGTCAGTTCGTATTGCTCTGCAAACAACCCTTCTCCTGTGTACCTCTCGCCCACAGCCACATCCTGTCCCTTCAGTGTTGGAGCGTTAGGCGGTTCCATGTGGAAGGAGGGCAAGGGTGTGCCACGGGCAGCCCCTGGAAATGCTGGATAATGCCCCACCCAGGGCAGTTCAGAGATGAGATGCACTGCACCCACCCCTGTATTCATTTAGGGATGGGATGCACCCCTGTATTCACCCTCTGGTGCAAGGTCTCAGAACACACCAGACTGACCCCGATGTGTATGTCCGTCTGTACATATCGAAGCGTTCTGTCCTGGTATAGGCAGGGTATTCCCAGAAGGCTCTTTGTCCTCCCTTCTGTCAGGAAGGCTCCTGTTACACAGAGAGATGGGACTTTGCCCAGAGCTTTGCTTTCTTTTTGGCTCAGCCAGTAAGTGATGTGTGGGCTGTCACCTCCCACACATTTGGGGCCTTATTCATGGGTGTGGTGTAGCCTAGCCATCTTGGCGGAGGAGCTTGGCCTTAACTAGTTGTTAATATGGGAAAGCATGGGGGGGGGGGGGCCTTGGTCTGCCTAATGAGGGGAATTCCTCTTGCCTCTTGGTATCAGGAAAAAGCCTGTCACTCTCAAGGAGCTGGTAGGCAGCTTTTTTTTTTTTTTTTAGTCAGAGAAGAATTCCTTCCCCTCTGTTGCTTTCCTGCATTGATAGCCTTCCAAAGTAGAGCACAATTTCATATTCTTCATCCTTTTCTTGGCTAGGTTTGGTTCTTTTAGGAAGTATACACACTGAGTACCAACCAGTGGCCTGATCGGAGAGTGGTGGGACAGTCCTGCTCCATGGCTCTTCTCTGCCCCTTGGCTTCGAGGACACTGCACAACTTTTCCTACGCCATGGGTCTTCTCTGCCTCTTGGCTTTGAGGACTCGGTGCAGCTTTACCTTTTGGCATCTTCTGTCATTGATGTCCTCTTGACAGAGTCTCTGCCAGGCTTGCCTGGAGACAGCCAGGCCTGCCTCAGTTATCTATTGCACAAGTATTCAAGAATCTTCCCTTCTGACGAGAACTAAGAAATGTAGCTCTTCCCTCTAGTGAGTGGACCTACCTGCCCCTTAAAAGTGTTCCCTGGACACGCACTGTATCTCAGTCCCGCAGGTACAGTAACAAGTTCGTGATGAAAAGCTGGACGGTCAAGGATAGTCCAGGACGGACCAGCCTTTGGCTGATTACTAACGGGGTTTCAACAGATGTGAGCTGGGGAGGTGCGCTTGAGGCCTGCGAGTCTTGAGGGGATCACAGCCGAGCATGGGGGGTCCAGCTCACCAGATGGCGAGAAGCCACCCAGGGGAAGATTTATGTTTCTTAAATGGAACCCTGCGTAGTATCTGTTTCTGTATGAGATCTCCATGCAGATCCTGCATTTTAGATTCCCATATTTCCTTCTGATGTATTCTGGATCCACTGGGTTGTCGGCTTATGAGCGAGGACCCCCCGGTGTGTCGGGTTTCTGTTGGTACTGTTGCTGATCCTACATTTCCCAGCTAGGCCACAAGGCTCGGGACTTCCTTATGTTTCTCAAATGGAACCCTGCGTAGTATCTGGAGGCTTTAGCCTGGGGAGCCATGGCTCTAGCCTGGAGTCACGTTTTCATCGTGTGTTTGTCTGGCACGCACCCTTCCCTCGCTGCCCTTCTCTTTCCACCTCTTGGAGCTCCCTTTGGCTATCTTCATTTCTTCAGACAGTTGTTCAGTTTTCCTTCCCCCATACCCTGACCCTTCACCACACCCCCTTGCACTAGAAAATACCATCATGTGATGGGACAGCTAACTAACTTGTGGAGCAGTGAGTCAGTTCTTTCTTCAGGGTTATGGATTCTCCGATGACAGGACTCAATTTACCCTCCTGGTTTTGTTTTCTTTGAAAATGCCCTTCAAAATACCTACTTCTGTTTGTCCATCCATCCATCCATCCATCCATCCATCCATCCATCCATCCATTCATTTGACAAATTGGCATTGAGCAGCAGCAGTGTAGACGCACCACCATGACCATCAGAAAGGATGATTGACGGCTCATGACACTGATGCATGATGGGAGTGGAGAGGACAGGCAGGAGAGCAGTGCTGGCCTCCACCAGGCCCTGACTGGGATTCAGGCTGAAGTGGGGAATTCCTGGTCACCTGCTACCAAAGCACAACTGTCACCAATTGCTTGGACTTAACCACTTCTCTGAGCCACTGGCTTCGCACACTGCAGTCCTGTCTTGTCACTTGAATCATCAGTGTCGCTGAGATCCCGAGGGCACAGTCTGATTTAGTCAGCATAGGCGGAAGCAGAAGGCTGCATAGAGATCCCTACTCAGACCCGTTGTGGCCAGTGTGGTACATCAGCTCAACCTCTGTAGCTGAGGAAGGGCCTTGCTCTGAGCTGGGGGTATCAGTGAGCGCTTCTCACACATGTTTGGCTTTCATGTGCCTTGTTGTGGATTGAGTTGCAACGACACAAAAATTATTTTCAAGTCCTGACCCTTGGAATGTGGTTTTATTTTGGAAACAAAGCCTTTGCAGATGTACTCAAGATTGTGTCATTCTGCATGAGGGTAGGCCCTTATCCAGTGACTGGTATCTTTAGAAGAAAAAAATATGGGCACAGAAACATACAAGGAAAACACCCCATGACAATGGTAGAGGAGAGGGCTGAGGCTACAAGCCAAGACATGCTGGGAATCATCAGTTATCACCAGAGGCAGGCAGGGAATGGTCCTTCCCCAAAGGCTTCAGAGGGGACACAGCCCTGATGACATATTTTTTTGTACTTGCAACCTGCAGTGCCAGAAGAGAGTAAGCCTCCATTGTGTTAAGCTGCAAGCTCTGCCTTGCTGTGGAGGCCTCGGGTAGGACACCATTTATATCAGTAGTGACTGCCAGGCCCCTCCCACAGCCAAGCAGCATCAGCAGGCTAGTGACCAATCCTCCTCAGCTGTCACAGCTGTGCTGCAGCAAGGCAGTGGACAGCCCTGGAGAATGTCTGCCTGGGAAAAGGGACTGGAACAGTAACTGTAAGTGACATCTTGGCTGTCCTCTCTGTGGCCTTTAGGTAGCCCTCGGTGGCAGCTGCTTCTGAGGATGTCTTTGTGATGTGTCAGCAATGCTACCAGAGCCTGTGGGGACAGTGCTAGCTTTGGTGTCCTGGCAGTCTGTTCTGAGCCACCTCAGTACTGTGCCTGTATTTCTTCAGACACCTCAGTTTCCACATCTGTAACGTGGTTGTATTGCTGTCTTTCATGCAGGTGTGTGTGTGTGTGTGTGTGTGTGTATGTGTGTGTGTGTGCTTGTTTTGATGGTGAAGAGAATACAGTGTGAGAAGAGTGCCTAGACACGGCAGGCTGTCCTACCACAGCCCTGTTCCCTCCATGGTATGAACAGAACAGGGTGAATTCTGGGAGACAAAGGCAGGTGGATGTTCATGGACGGGAACAGTGAACCTGGCCAGAGATTTGGGGGTTTGATTTTAGTTCAATTTATAACCTATCTATCCTTAGGAAACGCTCAGTACTTGGGGTCTTTTACTCTAAGACTGGATAATGACTCTTTCTTAAAGTTGTCAACGCTGGGCTGGGGAGTTTGTGCAGTTAAAGTGTTTGCCTTACAAACAAGGGGACTGGAGCTTGATCTCCTAGAACCCACATGAAAACCACACACGTGTGCTGGGAGGTGAGCATTCCTGGGGCACTCTAGCCAGCTAGCCCATCTCAGTGAGTTCCAGACTCAGGGAGAAACCCCATCTCAAAAGATGAAGTAGAGAGTGATCTCTGGCCTCCACCTGTCCACACAGATGTGAACACACACTCACATGGGCACATATCCACACACATGTACATATGTGCATACACATGCTTGCACATACATGTGCGCACCTACAGATCTTATTACTCAGAAGACCGAGGCAAGATATTTGCTTGAACTCAGGACTTTGGAACCATCTTGGGCAATATGATGAGACCCCTGCATTAGAACACAAAAACTGTTTACAGAGCGCCACATGTCACCGAGGGGTCCAGTGAGAGCTGGGTGGAGCTTTAACAAAAAATCAAGGCGCTCCTCACCAGAGAGAGGGACTCATTTGCCTCCCTGTGGGCCCAGGAGGCTGGTCTTGTGTAACAGTGGCACAGGGCAGCACAGGGCAGCACAGGGCAGCACAGGGCAGCACATGTCGCTATCACCCAGGCTACACCGAGCATGGATGGGAGGCCAGCAAGCTTGAAAACCTTTTTTTAAAAAAAATCAGAGTTTTGTCCTTTTTTTTTGAGACGTGGTCTCTATGGTTGAGGCATCTCTGGGTGTGCAGAGATGTGCGCTGTGCTTGTTGTCTTAGTCAGTTAGTCAGCGTCGATTGCTGTGAGGCGACACATGACCATGACAACTGTTATGAGAGAAAGCATTTAACTGGGGCTTGCTTACAGGTTTGGAGGTTTTGGCCATTATCATCATGGTGGGAAGCGTGGCAGCGTGCAGGCAGACATGGTGCTGGAGAAGGAGCTGAGATTTCTACATCCTGATCCGCAGGCGGTAGAAAGACAGAGACTCTGGGCCTGGAACGGACTTTGTGAAACCTCAAAGCCCACCCCCAGTGACACACTTTTTCCAACGAGGCCACACCTCCTAATCCCTTCGAATAACACCACTCTCTGGTGACCAAGTGTTTGAATCTATGGGGCCTGGTCTCATCTAAACCACCATAGGCACCAGGAGCTCTTGGGTTTCAGGAGAGTGGGCGTAGCCGTGTGGATGTAATCACCTTTGTCTAAGTATATTTCATGGTGAACAGTGCACCCCCTTATTGTGAAAGCCCTGGTCTTTGTCAAGATTCCCCAGAAGACAAGAACCAATAGGGTATCTGTCTCTCTAGAAAGATCTCCATCTAGCAAGATCTCACTACACTGAGCAAAGAAAGGGTAAGTAAGGGGCCTGTGATTGCAGACGCTGAGAAATGACAAAATCTGTGGGTGTCAAGTTGGAGTCTCAGGTGGGTCAGCAGTACAGTTCTCTGTGGGGTCCGATGGCTTGAGAGCCAGGAAAGCTACTGCCCAAACTTGCAGAAAAACAAAAGAAAGCAAAGAGCCAACAACAACATTGTCTTTCAAGACCTAAGAAGTCCAAGATTCCACTTCAAGCCTAGAGACAGGAGAAGGTGGATGTCTCAGCCAGGATGCTGGGCAGGAGGAGCTCCTGTTTGTTCAGGTTTTCAGTGGATTGGAGGAGAGTCAGTCCCAACAGGGAGGAGAATCCCCTCTACAAATCCACTTGTTTAAATATAATCTCATCCAGATATGGTCAACAACACAGTTGACCAACTGTCTGGGTACCACGTAGCTCAGCCAAGTTGATACACATCCTCAGCGGCCGTGCTTTCTCTGTGGCAAGACGTCTTTGCTCCTAGCTGGTAAAACTGCAGGGTCAGGTGTGTGACTTCGGTGCTCCTGGTGGAGCTGTGCTCAGTTCAGCAGGGTTTGAGAGGCCAAGACACACATCTAAACAACAGCTTTAGCAATGGGATGCCTTCTTTTGAGATTCCATTGGCTTCCTTTGCCTCTGGCCCTGACCGTGTTGGTGTAATTTTTTAATAGGTGAAAAACAAGATGGGTGAGATAATTACAGTGCAGTGAAAGCCGCCTGGGGTCCTTTGATGTTGCATATACCACCTAAGCCAAGCTAGCACTTGTTTGAAACCCGTTCCTAATAGCCAGAGGAAGGCTGTCATAAAACGCTGCGCCCTGGCCGATCCTAACCTCTCCACAGCAGCTGTAACTTGTGTAGACACTAGACTAAGCAGGCTGGGCATGGGCAGGGGAGGTGGGTTCATTTCCAGACGCCTACATGAGTCAGCAGTGGTACCAGTCTGTGGAGTTGTTCAGCCTCCTCCCTGTCCATTGTCCTCCCTTAGTCGCTATGTGGAGAGACACAGTTGTGCTAGCACATGGGACCCACACAATACATTTGAATGGTGAATTATTTTATTAGAGATTTTTTTTGAGACAGGGTTTCCCTGTGTAGCCTTGGCTGTCTTGGACTCGCTTTCTAGACCATGCTGGCCTTGAACTCACAGAGATCAGCCTGCCTCTGCCTCCCCGAGTGCTGGGGTTACAGTCAGTTAGTCTTTGTAATACCAAAAGTCATCTTAAACCTGGTGTTGGCCAATTCACCAGGTATTTTAACAACTCAATGTCATACACCAGATACCTTAACGACGATGGTGGTCTGTCTCCACATCTGCTGCAGCACTCTGTCTTTCTCTGGTTACCTTCATTGTTTTGCTCTTTTCGGAGGGTTGAGCTCATCAGTTGCAGTTATGGGTTGGATTGAAATGGGCGAGCAGAATTGTTCTGCATTTTTATTACAGCAACCCTTTAGATATGCCTACACTTCACACACACAGCAGCACTATTTCAAATCACAGTGGATCACTGTATTTCCCATTTTACACTCTGTACCTGGAGGAAAACGTGGCACGGGAGAACAGCTGAAGCCGTGTGGGAGGAGTCGGAGTGATCTGAATTCAGGTCTGCTTTACTGGTTACATGACTTTGGAAAAGTGACCTAACCTGGGCCTGTCTCTTTTCTTTTTTTAAATTATTTTATTTTATTAATTTATTCATATTACATCTCAATGGTTATCCCATCCCTTGTATCCTCCCTCCCATCTGGGCCTGTTTCTTTATCTAAGAGATGAATATACATACATGCATACATACATATACATACATTCACATACATATATACTATATAATAAACATACATATAGGCTTACAGAGAGCCTGAGCTAAGTGAGAGAACCTATGCCATCATTTGGCTGGTTATTACTGTTACTGCTTTGTTTGAGATGAGTTTTTACCGCATAGTCCAGGCTGGCCTCGAACTCCTTACTGCCTCTATCCTAGATGCTATCATAGGGTCTGCCACCACACCTGGCCTGACCTTGTTAATAACAGGAGCAGATTTTCCCTTATGAGTTGATTCTTCTCTTTCTTTAGCTGTCTTATTGTTATTTGCATTATTCACTTATAATTGTATTTTTCTTGTTTCAGTAGAAAATTGCTCAGCATAAATGTGCTCTTATGTGTTTGCTTTACTTACGAAAGGTCACATCTAGAAGAGTGAAAGGCAGAAGGATGCTCCTTTGTTACTTGGTTTTGTGGCTCTGTTTTTGGTCACTCAGCTTTGGGCTAGTGAGATGGCTCAGTGGGGAGAGGCACTTGCCCTGAGTGCCTAACAGACGTGAGTGCTGTGCTGTGAGGGTGGAAGGAGACAGCTGGCTCCACAGATGTCTTTTGATCTCCACACAGGCTCCATAGCACATGTACACACACAGGCACACATATGTACACGCACATATAGGCACACATAGGCACACATGTACACACACATACAGGTACACACATGGGCACACACATGGGCCCCCACATGGACACACACACGGGCACACTCACGGGCACACATATAGGTGCACATACATACATATTATACATACACATAGGCACACGCAGACATATACACACAGGTACACACACACATAGATACATGCAGACATACATGTACATGCACAAGTGCACAGACACACGCAGACGCACACATACACTCACGTACTCATTCACACACACACACACACACACACCAACACACTCACTCATGCTCACACATCCACTCAGACACACACAGAGGGCACACATACACACACTAACACTCACACAGATTCACAGACTCACATAAACTCACACACACTGACTCATACTCACACACCTGTAATAATTTTAAAAATAAAACTCAGCTTCATTTCTAAGCAAGCAACTTCCCACAAAACTGGGATTCAAAACTGGGATTGTTTGGGGACACCAACTCCAAAATTTGATACTTCCACTGCTGACATCTACTTTAGGGTTCAAAGCAGAAAATGTAAAACAAACAGAAGTAGGTGCACTGTCAGAGAGGCTTAGCACCATGCTCTGTCCCCAACAAGAGAGCAAACCGTGGCTGGAAGGTCAGACCCAATGAGCCCTAAACCTCTGTCCTCAATGCCGAACACCTTATTTGAAAGGCAAGGCAAGAGCAAAGGCAGCGTTGCTGTGTTACCACTGTGATGTGCGGGCAGATTCACAATCTGCCTTTGTCTGTTTTGTTTTTCAAAACAGGGTTTCTCTACGTAGCCCTGGCTGCCCCAGAACTCACTCTGTAGACCAGGCTGACCTCAGTCTCAGAGTTCCACCTGCCTCTGCCTCCCGAGCGCTGGGACTAAAGGCGTGCGCCACCACCGCCTGACAACAGTTTCTTTATGATGCTGGGAAACAGCTGCACAGCTTATGCTTTCATCCCTGGGATCACACACTCAACAGAAGCAGGCTAGGGAAGGAGAGGTTTGTCCGGCCTCACAAGTTTGCATCCATCATGGTGGGGAGGTGTGCTGGGTGGGGCAATGCCACCTTGGTGGCAGGAGCTTGTGGCAGGAGCTTGCTCACATCCTGACAGACAAGGAATCGGAGCTGAGGCTGAAGTCAGAAGCCATGTCCCCTTCCATACCCACCCCTGGCTGCGTGCTTGTGTTGGCTAGGTGGCAGTCCCAAGGTTGGGTGGTAGTGGAAACCCCCCAAAACAGTGCGACCCGCTGAGATGAGATCCTCAAACACAGGAGCCTCGGGGGAGGGGGCACATTATACGTTTGCCGAGAAGGAAACTTACAGAGAATGTGCCTACCTGTCCTTCCTGTTTCCTTATCCGGCGTGGCTCTGGCAGAGAGTGGGTGGTCCACACATCTTTGAATGGACCTCTGTCTATTCATCTCTCACCTGGGAAATACCTGCCGAACCACTTGATGAACAAGAAAAAGGGCTCAGGCTGCAGACGCACTTCAGCAGCTAAGAGCAGGCTGGGCTTCCGCACGGGACCCAAGTTCAGTTGCCGATACTCACGTAGGGCAGTTCACAACCCCCTGTAACTCCAGCTGTGAGGAAATCTGCTGCCCGTGGCCTTGGTGGGCACCTGCACTCATGTGTGCATACCCACACATATGTAGACACAGACACATAACTAAAGCTAAGTCTTAGAAAAGAAAGGGAGACCCGGGCAGGCAGGGCACGTTGGCTGCTGGAATATCGCTCACACTGTGGGACAGTGGCACATCAAGGTCAAGGGGAGAATCCCTGGGGTGCCTGCAGGTGTCACATCAGGCGGTGTCTGTACACACAGGAAAGGTGCTGCCGACCATTTCAGGGTGTCTGAGGCTGGAGGGTACAGAGCTGCAGAAACTGGAGAAGAAAGAAAAGGCCAGGCAGATAGATGAGAAGTGACGGGTCCGGAGAGGGCAGTTTGAGTGAAGAGCCGGGTATAGATGTAGAATGTCCCCCAGGCGTCGTGTGCTGGAGGATCTGAGGTCATACACCAGGAGGTCCTTTTGGTTGAAGTGTGACACCTCTGAGTTGGCAGTTTAGCAGACCTCAAGGGTTGCATCGAGAACAGCTACAGGAAGAACAAAATGCAAGCGCCCCTAGGTAACCATAGATACTCTTTGTGTAGGATGACGGTCCTCAACCTTCCTAATGCTGCAACCCTTTAATACAGCGTCCCGTGTTGTGGGGACCCCCAGCCATAAGATTCTTTTTGTTGCTACTTCATAACTGTAACTTTGCCTCCGTTGTGAACTGTAATGTAAACATGTTTTCCTACGGCCTTAGGCGATCCTGTGAAAGGGGTGTCTGACCCTCACAGGCTGAGAACCGTTGCTCTTGGCCATGGTGGTCCGAGGCTCACTCTCACCTTTGTTGGCCCTGACCAGCACTTTGAAAAGGCCCCTCCAGGCCTCCTTGCTGCCCCCTAGGAAGCTCTTATTAAAGATCGTCTCTTTGTGATGCCTGGGACTCAGGATTAGCTTTGGAAAGCGTATTTTCAAAAGATGCCCACCTCTACCCCCACCTCCACCACCATCACCATCACCACCACCACCACCACCATCACCACTACCACTGCCACCACTATCACCACCACCACCACCACCATCACCACCACCACCAGCACCACTACTATCACCACCGCCCACCCACCCACCTGCCATGCCATGTTGGTCTTCCTAAGCCAGGAATGTTAAACATGTACAAGGCCTTGGGTTTAATTCCCAGCATGAACAATCATAAAATGTTCTGTCTGTAGTAAAGGCTTTGTACCAGTGCTGTCCTATAAAACATAAAACCCCCAAACATACCTGTGTATACACACACACACACACACACACACACTTTCTCATTATATAAAAAATGTTAACATATAAAACAGACATAGTTAATTATAAGAATATATTTAATCAATACATCATAATATCTTTATTTCAACATGTTATCAACATTCCATCTTTCTTCAAAATTCTATCTTTCTTTTACAAGCCCAGTACACTTTAGTTCAGAACAGCCACGTCTCATGGACTTAATCATTACACATGGCAGGACCTGCCTCTGCAGAGCCCTAGGTAAGAGCAAGGTTTATGTGAGGGGTCGTTGACAGGCCCCTGCCCATAGCCCTGTAAATCACCTAGTCATAGCTTCACATTAACCTGCCGAAAGTGTGGTAAGGAGCTGAGCCTGATGGCACAGGCCAAAGGCTGAGGCAGGGGGATTGTAAGTTTAAGGCGAGCCTGGGCCACTTAGTGAGACCTTGCCTCAAAAAGAAGAGCGGGTGGGGTGGCTTAACAGCTGAAGGTGCTTGCCGCCATGCCTGCGCGTCCAGCCCAGTGCCCATGTGGTGGGAAGAACCTTTGTCCTCTGACATCCACACACACAGAGCAGAAACAGGATTTGAAACCCTTAGTCTATTGAAGTAAGAGGGCTGGGGACATAGCGAGGTGGTGGAGCACTGTCTCGTGTGTGTGTGTGTGTGTGTGTGTGTGTGTGTGTGTGTGTGTGTGTG
>OU015757.1:74263065-74295038 GCA_907169655.1 Acomys percivali | reverse complement strand
ACACAGTGGTCCTTATGCTGCAGGTACTTAACACAGTGGTCCTTATGATGGAGGTGCTTAACACAGTGGTCCTTATGATACAGGTACTTAACAGTGGTCCTTATACTACAGGTGCTTAACACAGTGGCCCTTATGCTGTGGGTGCTTAACACAGTGGTCCTTATGATACAGGTACTTAACAGTGGTACTTATGCTGTGGGTGCTTAACACAGTGGTCCTTATGATGGGGGTGCTTGAAACAGTGGTTCTTATGATACAGGTGCTTAACACAGTGGTCCTTATGATGCAGGTGCTTAAAACAGTGGTTCTTATGATGCAGGTGCTTAACATAGTGGTTCTTCCTCCTCAGCCCTGGGACATTAGGATCTCTGTCCTTCGATGTCTGATGACACGTCACTGTGTCTGGGATTACAGGATGTATGCATGGGACTTTGGTGTTTTTGTATTTTATTTTTTTAGGCTAGTAAAAACAAATACCAAACACTTACTATTGCCTAGTGCAGTTTAATCCTCCATGACTCTAAGTGACAGACATTTCTGTTCTTTTTACAGCACAGCCTAGGGAAGTTGTGGGGTTCATTGCTGTGAAGAGACACCATGGCCACAGCAACTCTTATGAAGGAAAACATTTAACTGAGGCTGGCTTACAGTTTCAGAGGCTCAGTCGTTTGTCATGGCAGGAAACATGGCTGTATGCAGGCAGGCGTGGTGCTGGAGAAGTAGCTGAGAGTTCTACATCTTGGATCTGTAGGCAGCAGGAGACTGCCACACTGGGCCTAGTTTGAACATATATGAGACTCCCACAGTGACACACTTTTTCCAGCAAAGCCACATCTACTCCAACATGGCCCCGCCTCCTAACTGTATCACTTCCTCTGTGGTGGCCATTCCTATTCAAATCGCCACACAAGTCAACCATCCAAACTCACACAGAATGAAGTCACACAAAGTGTTCCACCGTTGGGGTTTTAGTCTGGCCCTGGAGATGGGGTTATTCACACAGTCTTATGCTGTCTCGAAAGACTCTCAGATCCACCCAGTGCTCTGCCTTAAACAAGATGGCCGCCCTAATCACAGCCCCTATGGTGATTTGTAGTAATTGATTTTCTTCTCCCATTTGTTCAGTCCTAACAAGTCCCTGATCCAGAGCCAGATTTTTGGGTGCCTGGAGTGTCTCTCCAGATAGGACCCACTTTCTCATAGGGAGGAGGACCCTGGAATGGGACTTGTGGGAGTCCAGGGCGAGAACTCTTCTCCTCAGACCCTGGGAGGCAGCACTTGGAATCACAGTTGGTCTCATAGGCCGCCCTTCCTCGGACTGCTGGCTGAAGAGATGAAAGAGATAACTCTGCTGGCAGCAAACCACAGGGCACCTCAAGCAGCTCCAGGGTGCCTGCCTACCATGTGCACTCAGAAAGGAGTCACGCAAGGGGCCTTTCTCACCTCAGAAGCCACCTCTGCTGGCTCTTCCAGTACCTGCTCTGATTAGGATACGGCCCCATGACGCTGTTCCTTCCTGAGTGGCTGTGGAAGGAGAGAAGGGAGGGAGGGCAGAGCCTGCCTCATGGCTGCCGTAGCGCCAGTGAGGGGGGGAGGGAACAGGTGTTAGCCCCAGGATTATGCAGGCCTGCCTCAGCTGACATGATAAGAGTGTATGAGGTGGGGCTCCTGTTGTACCAGTTGCCCTTTCTACACAGACTGCAGACCTTGGGTTGTAGAGGCCCCTCGACAAAAATAGCTACCTCCTGTGTTTTGTGTGGGTCATGCTCTCATATTCAATGTGTGTGTGTGTGTGTGTGTGTGTGTGTGTGTGTGTGTGAGTGTATACACACATGCAGAGGCCTGAAGAGGCTGTCAGATCTATGAGAGCGGGAGCTACATCACTTGCAGGATGCGTGGCTTGTCGTATGAGCACTAGGATCCGAACTCTGCTCCTCAAGATTGTGCAGCACACACTTCTAACCTCTGAGCCGTCTCTCCAGCCCAAGTCTCCCACACTTTGGCTCACGTACCCTGGACACGGCCTGCTACGACCCTTTCTTAGAGAGAAAAGATAGAAGGCTTGGAGACCATCCCATCCCCAAGGCGCAGCTCCTGGTAGACCCTGCTCCCCTGTCAGCTTGCTGGGAGTCCAGCCAGGCATATTTGACTTCACATTTCCCACATGAAGGGTAACCCTTGTTGTTCCCCGCGTGCCCCATCTGAAGCTTGTTGGCGTTGTCTGTCTGTGCTACAGATTCCAGAGCGGAAGCAGCTGGCGGTTCCAAAGATCGAATCTCCAGAGGGCTACTACGAAGAGGCTGAGCCGTATGACACATCCATCAATGGTATGTCCCAGGGGCTGGGGCCCAGAGTGGTCTAACTGCTGTCACCCACAGGCTGGTGCTGACTCATCACCTGGTCACACACTTACCTTGGGCTCTTGAGCAGAGGCAGACAGAGCGACATGACACAGGAAATGGCCTCAGCTGAGAACTGGCCATACAGCAGTCATCCTTTGGTCTATGTGAAAAGTGTCCAGAGCCTGCCTGCCTGTGAGGAGGGGCTGGGGATACCCACGGAAACAGCTTCCTGTATCCACAGGGCTCCAGGTTGCTGCACTGAACACAGAGAGGTGGTATAGGAGAGATGTGCTGGCCAAGGGACCTGCGGCTCTGGGCAGTCATACATGTGGTGGTCAAGCTGAGTCTGAGGGAAGCATTCTTGTTCTTTCTCTGGACTCAGTTACTATGTTCCCACTAACAGGATGAGAACACTTGTGCAGACCATATATATATATATCAGATTATGTGTGGCGATCATGGCTATTAGGGTAGCAAATGCGACAGTGGCTCGCTTGCTGCAGGAAAGCAGTTATTCTGACATCAGCACTATGACCTCAGGCAGATGGCTGAAGCTATGGAGAAGAGGTCAAGCAGGTAATTGCAGGGAGAGAATTCTAGGCAGAAAGCAAAAGGCATCTTCAGTCAGAGAGTGCCCTGGAGTGTTTGACAGACAAGGCAGGCCTGGGAGAGCCACAGGAGCACACAGAAGGGGCTGCAGGTTGCAGTGAGAACCTTGCTTTTGTTTTTGTTTTTGTTTTTGTTTTCCTTTTCTTTCTTTCTTTCTTTCTTTCTTTCTTTCTTTCTTTCTTTCTTTCTTTCTTTCTTTCTTTTCTTTTCTTTTTTCCTTTTCCCTGAATGGGACTGCAAGCCTTTCTTTGCAAGTCAGTTCATGACTGGCCCAGCTTAGGGTTTGGACATTTTGCAAATGGGCTGTGCGAGCCGAGCTGGCTGATGGAATCCTACCCTCCTTGGCCAGGGTCCTCAGCCTGCAGCCGTTGGCCTTCCATCACTATCAGGGGATACCTGAGACCATTCACTTAGAAGGCAAAAGGTTTGTTTGGGTCCACAGTGTGGGAGGCTCACATTCAAGACTGGGCAGGCATGTTGCCTTGGGGCCTGTCAGGGGACAGTGGTGGGGAACATGCTTTAGGGACAGGCCTTGGGGCCTGTCAGGGGACAGTGGTAGGGAACATGTGCTATAGCAACTTGATCACCTCAAAGCCAACAAGAGAAGCAGGATAGGGAGGGCTAGGGTCCCATGATCCCCTTGGAAGACACCCCAATACCTACGACCTCTCACACGGCTTCTACTTTGAGCTTTCTTTCTAAGAAAGTACTCTATTTTCATTTGTATGTTCTGCCTGAACATACATGTATATAGACCATGTCTGTGCCTAGTGCCCAAGGAGGCCAAAAAAAGGGCATCAGACCCCCTGGAACTGGAGTTATAGGCAGTCGTGAGGAGCCATGTGGGTGATTGGAATCACACTTGGGTCCTCTGTGAAAACAGCAAGAGCGCTTAACCACAGAACCACCTCCCCAGGCCCAAAGATGCTTAATGATCCAGAGGGTCCCTCAGTAACATCACGTCTTCCCAGCCCCTCTTCACTCTTCCCTTTGTGAGAGTGACTTGTAGCCACACAGCACTTTGCAGATGTTGAAGGTGAGGGTGGGCGGCTGGTGGGGGCACAAACTTGGCTAAAGTTGGGCCTTGTGCACTTCTTACGAACAGGAGTAGACTGAGATGGACCTGGAACTTGAGCCTTGTTTGGCCTTTTCTCTTTCTTACGTACCTAGGGCCCCCAAGTCCCAGGAGCTGCGTGGGAGGTGAGGACTTGTTGGGACTGAGGACATGATAAGTGGTTGGCATCGCGGGCAGATGAGCTTCATCCCACTGGCGAGTCCCAGCCAGGCTGTGATTTCAGACCCAAGCCAACCAAGGGTGTGGCGAGGCTGTCTGGTGCATCCTGAAGACAGAAACAGTGACTCACCTAGTGAGTGCCTCCATGTATCCTGAGCCCCTCGCCTCCCGTGGGTGTGGCCCCTGCCAGCCAGGACCTGTCTCCTAAATGCACAGGGGCAGACATTTCACCTCCACACAAACAAGTGGGCAGAAACACCCAGTCTCTTGGTGTGGGTCTCCCGCTGCCTACCACCTAGCCTAGGGCTTCTCACTGTGTCAGTTTGAACTCACCCGGTGGAGTGCACCAGGGAAGCAGGCGGCAGGAAGATTGCCTGTCTCTTCTGCCATCACAAGGTCTGGGGACAGTCTGGGGAGTTGGACATCCTTGAGACAGAGAACTTTACTGGTCTCTGTTTACTGTCTGTGTGGCAAGCCAGACAGGCTTCCCTTTCTGCCTGCTGTCCCCACACCTCCTTGAGCAGGGTAAATGGTCTCAGCAAGAGGAAGGTGTACTAAGTATATGTGTTGCTCTAGCTGGTTGGCCAGCAAGATTGTTCTGGCTCCAGTGACAAGGCCAGACACCGGGACTCTGTCCTGCACTGCTCCACTGAAGCCACGATCCTCTCTGTGTACTTGAGACACTAAGGTCCCTCTGTTTGCCCAAGATGTCGGGGTCTCCATCCTGATATGTCACGGTGGGGAAGACCAGTGGCTGTAATGCATACTTCTCTGGGGTTGGTTTCTACTCAGAGCACTGTGGCACTTCGGATCCTGTGTCATTTAGGGACTTGGGCACCTCTAATGTTTGTCTCAGCCAACCCTCCAGGCCAGAGCATCCTCTCTGCAAAGAGGAATTAGAAAATGCCTGCCTGTTTGTGACAGCACTACCCAGACATGACACTTAGCGCTCTGACCACATGCCTCAGGTGAGAACTAGTGCTCACGCTAGATGTGAGCAGAACTCATAGACGACATCCTTAGCCTCTCCTGCAAAGTCCACACCTCAGAAGGGACAGCAGTAGCCTCTGGTGCAATGGTTCTCACTCTTTCCTAATGCTGCCACCCTTCAATACAGTTCCTCATGTTGTGGTGACCCCCAAACATAAAATTATTCTCATTGCTACTTCATAACTGTCATTTTGCTACTGTTGTGAATCATGATGTAAGCATCTGTTTTCCGATGGTCTCACGTGACCCCTGTGAAAAGCTCATTCAACCTCCAAAAGGGTTATGAGCCCGAGGTTGAGAACTGCTGCTCTAGTGATAGGCAGCCACATACAACATCTGGGGCTTTGTGCATGACTGTATCTCTTTCCTTCTTGCCCCTCCCTCCCTACCCCCCTCCTTTTCTGCCTTCCTCTTTCCTCCTTCCTTCCCTCTCTCCCTCCTCTGTCTGTTCCTTTGAACATCAATCACACAGGTCATTATGGAATGTGTCTCTCCACTGGAGTCCCCCGATGGGCACAGTTGCCTGAAGGAGTCATTTATGCCACGATCACCTTGGGTACTGCTTGTCCCCAGTGCCAGTGGTCTTCTTGTTACCTGCTCTGAGATGGGTGCATGCCTTGGGAGGCCACTGCCTTCTTCCTGTCCCCATGGCTGGGTCCTGCATGTACACTGTCATACGCTTTTCTGCCCAATGAGTATATTACTCTGCATTCCCTAAAGCCTGCCTGTGGGACACTGCCTTCCAGAAAGCTGTACCTGTGGAACCAGGAAATACGCTAGGGCCTGCTGCCTTTCACTTCTCCTCACCTCACACCCCTGCAGCCCAGGGATCTGTTTTAAGAAAACCCAACATTAATGAGGGGCTGTCATCCTTCCTAAAGATAAATCCAGTAGTTAATATATTTGCCCTAAAAATTCCTGAGGTACTCCTTGTACTAGGATTAGCTATTATGCCTCAGCTAGCTTCTGGGGACCTCACACCATTAGAACCCCTCATGAACCCTGGGCTCTGGGGACAGAGCCAGAGAGGGCATCATACCTGGCTTTGCAGCCTCTCTCAGCTCAGGCTTGTAAGAGCTGCGGAGACCAGGCTGTTCTCCGCAGTTCACTTTTTCACGGGTGCTACAGTGTCCAGAACACAGGAAACTTACACTAAGCCCTGGCCCCACCCTCTCCCTACCAGCTCAGCCCCCTTGAGTTCTCTTGCCCTGTGGACTGTCTGCATACACACTTGCAATCCCACCTCCCAAACTAGTTTCCAGGCCTTTAATTGATTGTGGTAACAATAACACTTCCAACTACATAAAACCATATTGACATCCCAGCCACCTGCCGCTGGCTACTAAGTAATACTCCATTGGCTGTGGAAATGCCTGCAGTGGTCCTTCTTGCTACTTTTAAGTTGTCATTTATTTATTTTGGTGCTGAGATCTAGCCTAGGATCTTCTGTAGGTTAGGCAAGAGCTTGATCTCTTCAATTTTTTTTTTTTTACATTTACTTATTTGAGAGTGAGGCGTAGGGGTGAGGGGTCACGCTCTCACCACATTACGTGCATGGAGGTCAATGTCTGCCTTGGCAGCACATGCCCTTACCCATAAGCCATCTTGCTGGCCCCTCTCTTTCTTTTCTGAAAATTAGTTTTTTTCAGATAAACCTCCAGGAATGGGATTACTGGATCAGAAAGTATAGGTGCGTTATGGTTGTTGAAGCAACAAGCTGCCAGGCTGCTTTCCCAGAGGCTTGTGTGAGTTTACCGTGCCACAGCAACACCAGAGCTTAGGGCCCACTTCTGGAACGCTGACGTCATGACTTTCCACCATTGTATATTTAATAGATAGAACAGGTGTGGTTTGTGAACTATGTATCCTTTTGTTTTATATGTACTTGGTACATACTTGGTGAGTAGTACCTTAGTTCTTTTAAAGAAAACTGATATGAAAGTATTTAAAGTGTTACTTTTAGAAATATTGAAACTAAGTAAATACATTTTGTTTGGCACCTTGAATTAGAATAACTACCACAGTAGCCCCATTCCACTTCCATGTATTCTAATTCAATTGCAACTCTTTTTAAGGAATATGTAGGGCTGGAAAGATGGCTTCAAGGTTAAGAGCACTGACTCCTCTTCCGAAGGACCCGGGTTCAATTCCCAGCACTCACATGGCAGCTCACAACTGTCTGTAACTCCAACATCTGATACCCTCACACAGACATGCAAGCAAAACACCAATACACATAAAATAAAAATAAATAATGAAATGGGCCACCCCATGGGTACATCTCTTGAAGTGAGTCATGGGGTGGTAGGGGCTAGTGTTCAGTCTGTCTCAGGGACAGACCAGGAACTGCTCCACGGAGGACACAAGGAAGTAGCAACTGGGCCTGTTCTGAGTAGAGGGGTGTGTCCAGCAATAGCGCAATGTCCAGCTCCTTGTCCACTGGGAATTCATGCAGAATATCAAGGATCACTAGATAGGAACTGTCATGGAAATCCAGAGTCCCCTTTCCTTTCCCATAATAGTCTTTTAAAGGAGGCTAAATGAATGTATTGATGATGGCTACATGGGTGGGTACATGCATGAATCCATGGATGCATGGATGGTTGGATACGTCAATGCATGGATGGATGAATGCACTGGGTAGATGGGTCAGTGGATGCATGTATAAATAAATAGATGCATGCATGAATGGATGTATGTATGCATGTGTGCATGCGTGCATGGATGGATGTGTGGGTAGGAGGCAGACTGATTTTTTCGTATGGTTTTTGTTGGCTTTGACCACAGCAGTGGGGCTGGAAAAGAGAGCCACGCTTGCAGAACAGCAGGGATATGAACTAAACTTGGAAGCAGGTGAAGTGTGCGCCAAGTCACGCAGGTTGTACTGTGCTGAGCTGAGGGACTGTTTAAGGCAGAACACAGGTGGCCTATGGTGGGTAGTAGGAAAAGCTGTAAGATAGCTTCCAGGGAGGGGCTGAGGGCTGTTCCAGGAAGAGAGGACTGTGGCCCTGGGGAAATAGGAGATTTGTTAAGTGTTTTGACCAGGACTCAGGACATTGTTTTGTTAGTTTTGTTTTTCTTTTGAGACGGGGTCTTACTGTATAGACCAAGATGGTCTGGACTCCACAGAGTCCCACTGCCTCTACTTCCCCAGTCCTGAGATTGAAGGCATGCACTACCATACCCTCAACAAGCAAAGCAGCCACTTCCAAGAAAGCCATTTCCTGCTATGATTTATATGGCCTCTTTCTCTCCTCCCCCACCCCCACCCCTCCAAGAGACAGGCCTCTCCCAGACTGGGGCAGAGGTGGACCCAGCCTAAACTCTGGAATTCCCACTGGCTGAGGAGCCGGAGGCCCATAGGGCAGTGATGCAGTTCATCTGCAGGGTGTTCGCATCTCACTGGGGTTGTCTGTGGAGTCCATGAAGACAGAGTTTGGGCAGGGAAGTATGCTTTGTGGTCCAAGCAAGCAGCTGAGAAATTTCTTCAAGGGATGTAAAGCCCTTGAGCTGTTTCAAGGATGGGAGGGCCAGGTAGGTGGCAGCCTGGGGTTTCCGGCTGCTCCTGCCGGCTGCCCCTCTTCCCTACTGTTCTGCAAGCGTGGCTCTCTTTTCCAGCCCCATTGCTGTGGTCAAAGCCAACAAAAACCATATGAAAAAAATCAGTCTGCCTCCTACCCACGCATCCACCCATGCATCTATCCATTCATGTTGCTTGTGTGCACACTCTTGCCCAGCTGGGCCCTGACTGACCGGGTGGATCTTCCTTGCAGAGGATGGAGAGGCCGTGAGCAGCTCCTATGAGTCCTATGATGAAGAGGAGACCAGCAAAGGCAAGGCAGCTCCCTACCAGTGGCCCTCACCTGAGGCCAGCATTGAGCTGATGCGTGACGCCCGCATCTGTGCCTTCCTGTGGCGCAAGAAATGGCTAGGCCAGTGGGCCAAACAGCTCTGTGTGATCAGGGACACCAGGCTCTTGGTCAGTCCTCATCTTCTCTATTGGGGGGGGAGGGGGGGGGGGGGGGGGGCTTGCTCCCTGATACGACATTGGAGGGGGTGAGCCTTTGATGTCAAGAAAGTCTAACATATTCCCTAATTTAAGATTAATATGCAGAATTTTGCATGTATAGATGAAGATGAAGGTATTTTGTCTGAATTAGGATGATCTAGTAGTTTTAAATTAAGCTCTCAAAGCAGGACGGTTACTCTCCCCATCCTGTCCCTGTGCCTTGCTGAGTTTTAGAAGGGTGTTGAGAAAGGGTCTCACCATGGGACTCAGCCAGGTCTCTCTTGCCTCAGCATCTCCAGGGGTAAGACTACAGACATGTGCCAACGCAGTGGTCCCTTCCCAGTGGCTTCCTCAGCCTAGCTCCAGCCCCAGTCCTGGCTGCTGCTTTGGTCTGAGCAACCTCAGAACTGTTGGAATCGCCCCAAGAACCACAAGACTTAGAGCCACCTATTCTAAGTCAAAACCTGCAGAGGAACCAGAGACCGAAGCTGACAATAGCTCCACTTCCTGGAATTTAAATTAAAATTCAGTTTCCAACTGGGTGTGGCTAGTCAGCTGCTCTAGAGTATACAGCAAGATTATTTGAGTCTCAGAACTCAAGGCCAGCCTGGGCATCATAGCAGGACTTTATCTCAAAACAGAAAACAAATGGACAAACAGAAAAACACCTTGTGCCCTGACCAAAAGTTTCATGAGGTCGTTATAAACATCTTTCCTTGGTCACAATATGTCCTTCTCTGTCCAGATGCTGTTTTGTGTGACCTTTCCTCATCGTCCTGTGAGGGCCTTTGTTTTACAATGAGATACCGAAGGGCCACACATTTTCTCTGGTAGAGGACGATGGTCTCTTCCTTTGAGTTTTGTTATCTGGTAAGATAGACCATAAGCTTGGTTTTCCTGCCCAGTGGATCTTCTGCTGGGAAAGCTATGGCACAGAGCTGAGAGGAAGAGAAACAGCAAGGGTTTATCCCACTGTAGGGAAGTGAATTCTGCCCATGAGGGACAGAGAGTCACGTGTCATGTAGTCGGGTAACGTGTCCTGAGAAATTTGTCTTTAGGTGATGTCATAGTCTGTTCTTACACAGACTGAGACAGCTGTGTCACTAAGGGATGTGATCGTAGGAAGCCACTGCATATCACTGCAACCCATCACTGACCAGATCATCACAAATGGTACAAGGCTGTATTTGGGGAGCCCTGTTCCCTTCTCTGAGGCTAGAGTACAGTAGACCTATCTGAATGATCTGGGTTCTGGAACATCCCTGGTCAATGTCATGGAGGAGTTTGAAGGAGAAAGAGAGAGAGAAACAGAGATAGACTGAGGCTGACGGAGATTAAGGCCCTAGGCCAGCCTTGGGATATTCAGCCCGTCAGGCTCAGGCAGAAGGGGGGGGGGGGAGATCGCAGTGTCCAAGGGCCTCTTATTTTCAGAACCCACACCCGTACACCAGCAGAGTCACATCCATTCTCTTCCAGTGCTACAAATCGTCCAAAGACCACAGCCCTCAGCTGGACGTCAGTCTGCTGGGCAGCAGTGTTGTGCACAAGGAGAAACAGGTGAGGAAGAAAGAACACAAACTCAAAATAATGCCAATGAACGCCGACGTGATCGTGCTGGGCCTGCAGAGCAAGGACCAAGCTGAGCAGTGGCTTCGGGTAAGCGGGGTGAACGGGAAGGCCAGGGGCCAAGGCACTTCCCCCCACTGCTGAAGTGAAGGGCTCCCGGTAACTGCAGGGAGGGCCGTGGCTGTAGCCGCCGCAGTGAGGGCCGTGGCCACCTTCTCCCTCCTTCCTGCCGTCTGCTCCACCGTGGTGCCCTCATTAGCTGTCTGTGGCCCTTGTACCCACTACCCTGCCCCTCCTGACTAAGCACAGCCATTGTCGTGGCCTGTCAAAAAAGAGTCTGAAGTGACTCATTAAATCATGACTAAAGATGGTACCTACACCCCAGATTTGACACCAACAAGCTGTTTTTGTGAAACCACTAAATATGTTGAGAAGTCTGGCCAGCCTGTCTGCTAGGAGGGACTGATGGGTACTTGAGTCCTTTCTAAGTAATTTTTAGGTGGTTATAGACCACAGGATAGATGGACTAATGAACGGACAGATGTGCAGTCCGGAGGATCGCGAAGGTTCCTGAGGGGCTATTTGACTTGAAAAAGTCAAGCCTGGCATGCATGTATTGTATGCATGTGTATATGTATGTAAATGTATGTATTGTGTGTATGTATGTGTGTATATGTATGTATTATGTGTGTATGTGTGTATATGTATGCATTGTGTATATGTATATGTGTATATGCATGTACACACACACACACACACACACACACACACACACACAGGATCTTAAATTGGTTTTTTAGTGCATGCAAAGTCTCAGCACCAGCTGCAGAGTATGTCAAGCACAGGACGCTTGGTCGGCAGAGAGGAGACAGCTGAGGCCCAGAGAATGCAAGGGGGCTGGTCCAGGCCTACTGGGACTCAGGGCTGAGTTGCTAGCTGAACTCCTTCCTCTTGCCCAGCGCTCCCTTTTGGTTTATGGCAGCCCTGCCCACCCTCATTCTTAAGTACACACAGGTACTCATGAGTGTACACACATGCACGCACATGTATGAACATCTGCTTGTATGTGGATATGCACATGTACCTGCTCTACTTCCGGCTCCCAGGCCTGTTCTCCTGACTGCTCAGACCCACCTCTCCTTCCTTCCACCCTCACTCTCTCACCCTGGCACCACAGCTCTTGCGCGAGGTTTCAGACAAGGGCACTATTCAGAAGACACCAGCTCTGCGTCTAAGCCTCACAGAGAAACCCTTCTTCCCCTGTCAGATGGGTGCAGAGGGGGCCTCCGCTCTGAGGAGCTGCCCACGCCTGTAGCAGAGCAGGACGGGTCAGCTCCCTCCCCAAGCAGGACCTCCAGATACTCTGGGCTAAGCTACTAAGGCAGGAGTGAAGGCACCTGCCCTGTCCTGGGTCCTCACAGCCATGGATGCAGAGCCTGAGAGAGACTGGAGTCACATGGCTGGGCTGCTGGTTCCAGCGTCCACCTTCCTCCTGTGAAATGGTGCATATTCTTCATGGGTCTGAGTCCCTAGCTGGGCGCAGGCTGGGAAGTGAGAACTGTCTTGCCTCTCCTTCCCCAGAGCCACGCTCTCCTGCTGTTCTGTGCATCCTCTGATTTTGAACTTACTTCCACAAACTGTTGCAGGCTGAGGCTGAAAACAAATGGTCCTTGAAATGCATCACACACACACACAAATACACATACATAGACACAAGCACACACACAAACACACGTACATGCACACACACATGTATGCATGTACGCATGCATGCACACACATTCTCACTCTTTCTCCCTCTGGAATCCCCCAGGTAGCCCTGGGCTCAGAAGGGAGTTGCATAGCTGCTTAGTAAGATCGGGGTCACCCCAGGCTAGACATCAGTAAAACAGGTGCTTTCTAGAAGAGGTGAGGTGGCCTGTGGCTGGCAACTGTACAGAGTTCACATCAGACCAAAGCAGTATCCAAGCCTGCTTCCAAACACTGTGGAGACTCCATAGTGGGCCCACAGCCTTGGAAAGTCAGGGAAGCTTCCAGTAAGTGTACCCTCACCACAGGACAGCATGCCTCATGGTGGCAGAAAGAGGGTCCATGGAGCCCAGGGCTGGCTGCTGAGTCACCTGTGGAGCCTAGAGGCCCCTTCTCATTCCCAGATTAAGGGGGTTCCTGCAGGAACGTGTGTATGAGTGGGCGACTGTGTCCTGGGAACACTTGTGGGCTGGGACCAGGGCGGGGCACTTCTGTTCTCAGAAGCCAGGCAGCAGGGTCATGCAAGGGTGGTGGGCCGGGCTCACAGCACTTCTTTGGTCCAGGTCATCCAGGAAGTGAGCGGCCTGCCTTCCGAAGGAGCCGCCGAGGGAAACCAGTACACACCAGATGCCCAGCGCCTGAACTGTCAGAAAGTAAGTCTCCACCTGGGTCCAATTCTTGGTAAAAAAAAAAAAAAAAATTGAGAGCGTAAAATTGAAAGCCCTGTTCCTGTATTGCAACCCAATTAGTAAGAAACAATGCCTGGGTAAGGGCGGGAAGAGAACTTGGCTGGAAAGTGGATGAGCTGGTTACAGACCTAACAAAGTATTGTCTTAAGGGGAAAAAAATGTTACTGAAACAAAACACATTTTGCTTTATGTTCCTTTTTCATATAAAGCTTTAGTGGACTAAGTTCACCACACACAGGTGCCAAAAGACATTTTCATACAAGTGTGTCACACATCTCCATCCCCCGGGGTGCCCTCCTTCCCCCACCCCCAGTACTGCTGCCATTTGCATGTCACATACAAACTATTTTGTGTATTTGTATACACACATACTGTCTGTCTGTCTGAGTCTGACTTACTCCTCGTCATGCGACGATCTCCACTTGTGCTCATCTTCCTACCAGTGACGTGATCTCATTCTTCTTCATGGCCGAATAGGGACTCCGTTGCATTTAACGGCGCCTTTTCTTCACTCACCTGTTGATGGAGCCTAGCCTGATTTTGCAACTTGGCTTTTGTGAACTACTTTGTGTGTTCTTGTGCTAGAGATTTATCTTGCAAGGCTGGGGCTCTTCTCTACCAGTCCCTGGCCCCCAGGGGCGAGCCATCCCAACGCTGATCCCCACCAATGGCTCTAGCCTGGCCAGTTTTCTTGCCCAGAGCTGTGGGGAGCTTTGGTTTTAAGGACCAAGGGAGTAGGAACTAAGTGCAGCCACCTGCGTATCACCCTTCCTATTCCCAACTGCCAGCAGGCAGGACGCCTGGCGCCTGGACATGCTCACATGCATGCGGCAGCCACAGGGGCATGGTGGCTCATCTTGTGACCTCAGCCCTGGCAAGGCAGAAAGCAAGAGGGTACACTGAGCACATGAGGGAGGAGGAGGAGGAAGAGGATGGGGAGCTTTGGTCTTTAGAAGTCTGACGGCCACAGGGCAGGTCCCCACAGCCCGGCTAGGGCTGCAGAAGAGAGGCTGGTGTCTTCAGGGTCTCACTCATTGTTCAGCTGCCAACAGGAATGAGTTAGGGTTCTCTTCCCACTGGGTGAGGAGGAGGAGGGCATTTCCTGCACGCATGGCTTCCCACTGGCAATGGGCCCACTGTCATACCGGGTCCAACAGTCATTTGGAGCATTTGCAAGCAGGGTGGCAGGGAAGGTACTTTGAGGATGGGGAAGTGGGGATCCTGGGAAGGAGAGTGATGGGAGGTGCTCCAGGGAGCCCCAAAAGGAAGCTTGGCCAGTGTCCTACCACTGACCTCAGTTCTGGCTGGTAGAGGTTTGGCTGGGTGGTCTCTGGTGTGATCATAAAGGCCATTTATTTCCTCATAAGGTTTAGTTCCCAGAAGGTGACACCTGTCCATCTGTTTGCTCTCCACAGCCAGATATAGTTGAGAAGTACCTGTCAGCTGCGGAGTACGGCAGCACCATTGATGGCCATCCTGAGGTCCCAGAGACCAAAGACGGTAACCAGGCTGTGGCCCTCTGCCCCATGGTTGAGAGGGCAACAGTATCTAGAGTGTGAGACTTGGCTGTCGGGCTCAACTCTTAACTGCTTTGGGGGTAGCTGACGCTAACATAAGCGCCAACAGAATGAGAGAGAAAGAGAGAGAGGAGAGACAGACACACAGACAGACACACACACACAGACACACACACAGACACACACACAGACACACAGAGGGCCAAACCAAAGTTCAGTTTTGCCCCAGGCTGGGGAAGAGAACATCCTTCAAGCTCTTTATCACCAGCCTTATTTCAAACCTCTCTGAGGCCACATGGTCTGGAATGAGTCCCAGAGTTCACCTACACTGAGAGGCCTGTGTACCCCATGGAGTGTATGACTTCGGGAGTAGCTGACTTGGTCTGCCACTCCTCACATGGGGGCAGGTGCATATGCTCATGTGCACCTGTGCATGTGTGTGCATACGAGTGTAGGTAGGGAGGGGGGGTGAGGGTGTTTGCATATGGATAGGCTATATCCAACACTGACAGCTCTCTCTCTCTCTCTCTCTCTCTCTCTCTCTCTATATATATATATATATATATATATATATATATATATATATAGTCAAGAAGAAGTGTTCTGCTGGCCTCAAACTGAGCAACCTAATGAACCTGGGCAGGAAGAAATCTACCTCGCTGGAGCCGCCGGAGAGATCCCTTGAGACATCCAGTAAGACCCAAAGCGATCACCTGGCCCCTGGGCTTGTTCGCTGTGTTGGAGCGGCCGAGGACCCTGTGGCTGGATGGCACTGAGATGGGGACTGGGTTCCTCTCCCCTGTGGGCCATTCTTAATGCTTCACCAGATCATCCCACCACAGTACTGGCTCCTTTAAGCATTCTGTCTGTCTGCTCTGTGGTGTGGGGCATGACAGGCAGAGCTGGAACAGGTGGGTGGATGCACAGCCCTTCACTGACAGTACACGGGACCACCTCCCGTGGTCATGAGGATTCGGGGCGTGAAGACCCTTTCTTGCCCTGTGATCAGAGATGGCGTCGTGGCTCTGACCTCGGGGGGTCGGTGGGAGCGGAGTAGGTTGAACTGCCTGAGAGCTGAAGGGAGGCCTCTGAGATAGGGACAGGTGAGAGCCGGCAGGGAGCTGGCGGAAGCCAGGTGGCAGGCTCAGAGGGCAGGTGTGGGTGCTGTGAGGTGCTCACGGGTCCTCTCGCCTCTCTCGCTCACACTTGAAGACAACCGTGGAAAGGAGGGGACAGGCCTAGAAGACGCCCTGGGACGGAATGTCGTCAGTCCAGGCTGGGGTCCTGTTGTAGTCCTCCCTGGGGCCCGCAGGCCATTGCCTCTCACTCTGGGGCCCGCAGGCCATTGCCTCTCACTCTGGGGCCTGCAGGCCATTGCCTCTCACTCTGGGACCCGACTTTCCCAGGCCCTTTCCTGAGGCGCCATTTCTCCTGTTCCTTAAGGCCGACGACAGGGTACAAGACAAGGCTTTCACTCTGGAGCCTTCCGCCTCGGAGCCTGGGGAGGGGCCTGGTTCTGCCTGTCACTGCAGCCCTAGGAAGCACCTTACACGGCCCGGGAGCCTGGTCCTGGTCCATCACTGTCTGAGATGAGACTGGATTACTCCTGGAGCTGTTTTTTGATCACGCACCCTCTCCTCCCAAGACGCTGGGGATAGGGCGATGAGAACGCAGGGGCTTGTGGACTTAGCCCTCTCTGCCCTCGATCTAAATTTCTGTTGTCTAGAGGCCTGTGATAGGCACGGTGGCATCTGTCTAGAGTTCAGGTTCTGAACGCTCAATCCCCCACTTTAATGTCATTTTAGTGTGGTATAGCGGCATCCACTATCCACTACACGCCCGGTTCTGTATGAGACCAGAGGGCAGCTGTCTGCTCTCGTCCGCTGCCTAGTGATCTGGCTAGGGCTCGGAGCGGCTGCCAATCACTTAGGATGGAGAAGACCTGCGATGTAAGCCCGTGCAGTTGAGAAGGCGAGGCTTGGGGAGGAGACAGCCTGACGCATATGGGTCGAAGGGCTTGAAGGCAGGGTTTACTCCTCTTTGTCGCCCTGGGGACAAGGCTGCATCGCTGTGTGGCAGCAGCTCAGTGAACCTTGAGGAGCTGAACACAAACGTGCAACTACCCGTGCGTGAGAACGATAGTGTCCTGGGTTCACGCTGGCACTGGCAGCTTCCAGGTGCTACATGGGGAAGCAGGGTCCTCCGTCAAGATCTAAAGATGCAGGCGCGCCACTGGAGAGAGTCGATGCAGCTCCTTGTGAGGCGCATGTCTGGTGGGGGACGGTCAGCATAGGAGCAGTTTTGCTGCTCAGCTCTAGATGTTCTGACAGAAGGTAAACTGAGTCAGGGCTAGAGAGAGCATGGGCATGCCTGTGCAGGAGGAGTGAGGAGGGTCAGGCACTGTGGGTTAAGTCTGGACATCAGGGGAGCTGAAGAAACCGAGGCTGCATAGGCAGCAGGGTTGACTCTAAAGCCAGGAGGTTTGACCTGAGTACCAAAAGTTGGGGTTTCCTGCCGGAAAAGAGAGAGCCATAGAAATGAGGCCTGGTTGGGGAGCCTGTACCCTGTGCATGCTACTCACCAGCCCAGGTCTAATGGAGCACAAATGTCACTTTTCTCTGGTCACACTTCTGCCAAGAGCCAGGATAGCTGTCTGCCCTGCCTCAGAGGGCCTGGCTGTCCACCCAAAGGAAGAACGTCACATACCTCTCAGAGGCACGGCCTCAGTGATGACTTGTGACAGGTTCTGAAACGGGTGACACGCAAGCGACCCAATGGTGGGGCCTGCCCTAGATGCGGTGATGTTTCGGGTTCCCCTCAGCCACATCCCAGCTGAAGAGTGTCCTCTTTTCACGTGTCCCTGCGGGGCCCTCATCCTCCTGTCTGCATGTCCCTCTGCAGGCTACCTGAATGTGCTGGTGAACACGCAGTGGAAGTCACGTTGGTGCCTCGTGAGGGACAGTCACCTGCACTTCTACCAGGACCGGAACCGGAGCAAGGTGGCCCAGCAGCCCCTCAGTCTGGTGGGCTGTGAAGTGCTTCCAGACCCTAGCCCCGACCACCTGTATTCCTTCCGCATCCTCCACCATGGCGAGGAGCTGGCCAAGCTTGAGGTACATTAGCTGTGGGGCAGGCAGGGAGGACGGCCAAGGTTGGGCAGGCTGAGGACCACGATCTCACTGAGAGAATCTGTGTGGCTTCATGGCATATTTGCCTCCATTACCTGCAATTGCTTGCATTAAAAAAAAAAAAAAAATGCCCTCTCTTGTTCAGACCTCGGGGAGGGCAGCTTTGTTACACGGGTGGGTAGGACCATTGGCTTCTCCCTCTACTTAGGGCAGTCCAGTAGCACTTTTAGCTCCCACAGGTGTCAGAGAGGCTCTTGAAACTCAACGGAGTGACATCTGCTTTGCATGCCACCAGCCATGAGAACCCAGAGGCCCAGCACACAAAAACGAGGGCTGCCAGGATTTATCTGGGGTCAGGGTTTGCTCTGTGATATAATTACATTTTGGCCTCTCCCGCCGTTGGTTTCATGCACTGTTAAAGTTACAGAAACAAGAGATGACATAATGCAAGCTTGCGCGAAGACCCGCAGGAGGCGCCAAGGTCCTACACACATGCAAGCACTTTATCCAAAGTCTGCTTCAATGCTGCCCTCTGGTGGCTGAAACGGCCACATGGACAATGGCTTCACAGAGACACAGCCCGCCTTTCATAAGCCCTTTAGGCAACACCTACTCATTGGATGAGAGAGAAACCTAGGGTCTGTCCTCACAGAACTTACTTTCTAGTTTGGTGGGATGGTAATGTTCGGCTAACTGCACAATTAGCTGTTCAGGGAAGGAGAAGGGCACCATGAAGGGACAGTGGCGTAGACCACCAGAGGAGCCGCCGCAGTGCCCCAGTGTAAGAGCGGTGGCCTAGAAGACGCCTTTGAAAAGCAGCATTGAGAAGTCCAACTGGAAATAAACGGGGGCAGGAAATTTAGCTGTCTTTTCTTTCTTGTGGCTGTGAATAAATGCCCGAGAGAAAACAACTCAGAGGAGGAAAAACTGACTTGGCTCATGGTTTGAAGGAATACGGTCCACCCTAGAAGGGAGGCATGGTGGCAGAGCTGGGAGCCGCTGGTCACGCTGCAGGACCCTGTGGGATGGTGCCACCCACACTCAGGGTAGTTTTCCCCTTCTTTTCTTAAACCTCACAAACATGCCTAAAGGTGCTGGAGGCAGTTAGGCAGCAGCACACTCCTTGAATCCCAGCATGAGGGAGGCCACCCTGGTCTATAGAGTGAATTCCAGGGCGGCCAGAGCTACACAGAGAAACCCTGTCTCAAAAAACAAAAACAAAAGGAAAAATAATCAGGCCCAGAGGTGTCTCTCCTAGGTACTTCCAAATCCAGTCAGGTGGCAACAAAGGTGAACGCTGCATCAGGCGGAAGTCAGGTTCGGTTTGTGGCTGCACCTTGGAGGTGTGGTAGGAGTGTGTGGTAGAATGCCAAAGGGTAGCTAGTTTTGCTCACGAAGACAAGCCTGTGGCTTTTACACACTTTTCTTGTCATGAAGGCAAGAAATAACATTGATACTTGAATTGAACTGTGCAGAGTCTGCAGTTGATTAGGGTGCACTGTCCCCCTAAAAGCAGCATGCGCTGGGACTAAGTAAATTAGGACTTCCTGCTCTCGCAGTACGTCTTTCAGATTCCTCGGCTTTATTATTGTCATAAACACAAAATAAATCTGAATGTTGTTATTTCTTGGGACATGTCTTAGCAGTCTTGCGTGCATGAATTAAGGTGATAAAAACAACAGTGACTGTCCATGAGATAGACTCAACCTACAATATATACAGTTACTCAGTGACCAACAATTTTAGCCCCTACTAACAAATGATAACTCTTGATAATTTTCATGGCTTTTACCTCGAGAATGTAGTTACCTGATTCTAAAAACTGCATGCAACGCTCCCCCACAGTCCTCTGAAGTGTCACTGAAGTTGGCAACATGGCACCCCTGCCACAAAATGCTGTTTAGGTTCACTTGGGGACAAGTACGCTGGTAAAACTGCGGGTACCCTGCACAGGCTGTCTGGTGCTTGAAGAAGCGAGCTGGTTTGCCCCAGGGGGGGAGAGACTGGCCAGGACAGCACTCTTTCCTTATTTGTGACTTTTGGTGTCCTTCTAGGCCAAGTCCTCAGAGGAGATGGGCCACTGGCTGGGCCTCCTACTCTCAGAGTCAGGGTCCAGAACAGACCCAGAAGAGTTCACCTACGACTATGTGGATGCTGAAAGGGTTTCCTGCATTGTGAGCGCGGCCAAAACTTCTCTCTTGTAAGAAGGGGCCTTTCCCATGTGCCTTCTAGTCCAGCCTTGCTTCTAAGCTTGACAGGTAGCTAGGGTAGCGTGGCCACAGGGCACAGGGTCAGTTGAGTCCTGCTTGGTCCTGCAGGAGGGAGGTGCAAAGCAGGAAGCTGGAAGCTGCATGGCAAGCCCTCAAAGAGACCCAGATAAGAGCTAGCCCCAGAGCCTACTACAATTAGATGCTCTCCAGCGCCTTTCCTCACTTTCCCTTGCCTACCCTTCCTCTGGACCCCTCACTGGTGCATTCTGGGATATGCAGGATGAGGTATGAACTTCTGCTTTGCAGATGGACAGACAGGCTTGGGCAGGAGTATCTTGGACAAGGAGGTGCTGCCAGTATTGACAGAAGCCAGCTTGGCCCCTGAAACAGGGCCCCTTTCTTTAATGTACAAAATGGGGGTTCATCTTGTCTGAGCTGCCCCAGGTGCATTGTGGGGGTGAAATGCACTGGGCTGGTACTAGGATGGACAAGAATTTTCGAACAAAGGGATGGAGATGGCCCTAGCTGGGTGGAGACAGCATTTATTTCAGATATCTGTGTAGCCAAGGCTCTTATTCTGAATTCTTTGAGGCTGGGGGGATGCTACAGGGTTCTGGAAACTTCACGCACACATGTCTGTCTTCCAGGCTGATGCAGAGAAAGTTCTCAGAGCCCAACACATACATCGATGGCCTGCCCAGCCGGGATTGCCAGGAAGAGCTCTATGACGATGTGGAGATGTCGGAGCTGACAACAGTGGTAAGAACTTGGACAGAGGTGTGGACTGCCCTGTCCTCCTCCTGCCAAACCTCTATCACAGTGGGTCAGATTGTCCACAAGGTGAGCGGTTCCCGGTCACCTACAGGACCATGGGTGCAGACCACTTATCTTTTGTGCATGGGGTTTCGTGGCTGACGCAACTGGAGACCTATGTAGAAAACACCTGGTTGTTTGCTCTGGTCAGTGCCAGGATGGGGGTGTGGGGAGGAGACTGGGTAGTGTGTATTGGGTTTCAGACCTGGGACAAACAGTTAAGGTGCCTATTTAACATATCAAAGCGGACCTGGCCTTGGGATTCTCCCAGCATCCCTCAGTCCCTGTTAGAGGGTATAGCTGGTTGCCTTCTACACTAAACTTTCCAGCCCAGGGCTGGACTTCCTTTCCCCCAGAGGGTCTTCACTGTATAATCCAGAAAGCTAGGTCCTCTTTCCTCTCTACATGTGCACCCCACTTCCCTGTCTCCCTATCTGCATGGCGACTTCCCTGCCCGTGTTCCTTAGGACTGGTGAGCCCACCCAAGAGCCACCCCAATAAACCCCCTTTATCCTTTAAATTGGCTTGAACTGGCTCATTTCGTCGGTGGGAGAACACCTATCAGTGTGGGGTACAAGCAGTGACGTCATTAGCCTTCTAGGTCTGCACTGGTAGCTGAGGTGGGGCAAGCACGCTGGTGGCATGTCCTGGTTCTGGTAGTTCTTACAGGGTTGTTACCTTCATCTCCCTCAATCCTACTTCCCACCCCCCCACCCCCCCGAAAGACTTGTCACTTTCCTCTTTACACAGGGTTCTGTGTCCTCAGTCTTCTGCCTCTGGACTCTGACATCCCACCCAAGACTCCACAGAGGGCTTCTCTGGAAGGGAGGGGGCTACCCAGAAGCTCTAGCATGAGAGCTGACAGGAGCCCTGAGACAATCAACCACCACCTGACCTTTTCCTGTAGGCGGAGCCTGCCGAGGAAGCCACCCCTGCTGTAGATGCTGACAGCGTGAGGCAGCCTGACCGAGTGTACCTGGATCTCGCGCCTACCAGGTCCTTCCTGTGCAGCCCCAGTGAGGTCCCGGTGCAGGCTTCTCTCCCAGAATTACCACATCTGGATGATCTAGCTCAGCCCCTCACAGTAGAGCCAAGGCCAGGCACCACCCCAGATGAGCTGCACACAGAGTCTCCAGAAGGCCTGGAGGAGCAGCAGGTACCAGTCAGCTACCCCTTCAGCAGGTGCCCAGCCACCTTGCCCCTCCCTGCAGTCATGGCACAGTGTGTGTGATTTCTCTAGGCACAGAGGCAGCTACAGAGTCAGGAGTCTTCAGAGCCCGCGGAGTGCCCTGTGAGAACCACCACCGTGAAGCTGCAGGCCGAGCAGCAGAGAATCTCCTTCCCGGCCAACTGTCCGGACACGGTGGCTTCTGCCCCCACCAGCGCCAGCCCGCCTGTAAAGGACAAGCTGAGGGTGACCAGTGCAGGTATGTGGACTAGATCCAGGCTTAGCACTTTAGGCGTGAGGAGACAGCTTCAAAGAGGGCAAGGGTCTTGCCCCGGAACACAGCAACAGCAGAGCAACAGCGAGGGACAACTCCCTGGGCCAGCAGGACTGCTCCTGCCAAGGACTGGGATGTGTATGTCTAGGAAGTGGGCTTGGGGGTCCAGCCCTCATCTGTTCCTGCCAATACAAGCCGCTCGCTCTCTCTCTCTCGGTCTGTAGAGATCAAACTTGGGAAGAACCGGACGGAGGCAGAGGTGAAGAGGTACACGGAGGAGAAGGAAAGACTGGAGAGGAGTAAGGAGGAGATCCGGGGGCACCTGGCCCAGCTCCGCAGAGAGAAGCGGGAGCTCAAGGAGACTCTGTTAAGATGCACAGGTAGGGGGTGGGGCTCTGGGCTGAGGGCCAGGGTGGAGCCTTGGCTCAGCACACCTGGGCTGTGAGATCTGCCTCCGGGTCCCCCTGCCTGAGGCCCCTTCCTCTTCGGCTTGAGGCTGAGCCCTGGCACAGCGTCAACAGCTCTGGAAGGATGTTAGGTTGTCCCCGGGTTGAACGGAGCCTAGGTTTGCGATCTGGGTCAGCTGACCAATATGTCAAGGCAGCCCTAGGTTAGCCACACCTGCAGCACACTCCTTAACTTCCTGGCTGTTGTTTTAAGTGCATAAAACCAGACACACTCTTAAAGGGATCCCCAGGCCTTCCAGGTGATTTCCCAAGGTTTGGCTTTGTTCAAGGGAGGTTTCCTAGCAACTTACCTCTGAGGCCTTTCAGAATTACTTGACCTGGATCTCATTTGATATTTAAATCAGAGTTGCTCCAGCAAGCACAACCGGTATAGCAGGTTTGGGGACAAATAGGACAGGTTCCTGGGAAGTTTACAGCATGACAACTGAAGGGAGGTCTTTGGGACAGAGTCCCTCCAGGTTTCAGTGGTCAGAACAGGATCCATTTGTCCAGCATGAGTCATTTTAACATGCACAGGGCAGTGTACAGAGGAACTCAGACATCAGCTGTGGGGGCTCTGCTGCAAGCTGACAGGCCGCTCCCCGCTTTCTGTGTCAGGACCACACTTGGGGCCCACAGCCAGAAGGGCTGTATAGAAACCCTGCGTCTGCCCAGCATGGCTCCCTGGCCTCAGCTGCAAGCTTAACTGTCTCTGCAGACAAGGGAGTCCTGGCCAACCTGGAGCAGAAGCTGAGGAAGGTAGATGAGGAATGCCGGCTCGGGGAGAGCAGGCGCGTGGACCTCGAGCTCAGCATCGTGGAGGTGAAGGAGAGCCTGAAGAAAGCTGAGGCTGGGCCTGTGACCCTGGGCACCACTGTGGATACCACCCACCTGGACAACCAGAGCCCCCGAGTGAGTGCCGGGCACTGGGGCTCCTCTGGGTTGTATACAGGGCCTCCTGGACTCAGGTTGGGAGAGGTGGGACACACACTCAGACATGTATGTGTATATACATGTATAGACACACACCTTTTGACCCAGCCCTTGTTTTCCTTCGTAGCCACAGCCCAAAGCTGCTACCCCCGCCCCGACCCCAGAGTCCACCCCCGTCAACTCTGCATCTGTGCTCAAGAACAGGCCTCTTTCGGTCATGGTCACAGGCAAAGGCACTGTCCTGCAGAAAGCCAAGGTAAGCAGCTATTCCCGGCCTCCCCGGGTCAGTAGGACTGCAGTGAGCTGGGCCCTGTTTGGCTGCAGGTGGAGCTTTGTGGCTTTTGGCACTGGCCCTGAGAGAGATGTGTGCTCTCAGCAGGAAGCCACCGTGGAGTTCACCAGATAGGTGCTCTTCCCAATGAGCCTGAGGCCTTCTCTACCCATGACCTCCCCTACCACTCAGGAGTGAATTCCAGAGACAGGCTGTGACTAAAAAGTTTTCAACCCAAAAGGTTTCTATCACCAAAACCAAAGAATCCAGTGACAAAAAGCTCCATAAAGTAAAAACAGGCACTGAGCCCGTGACACGGTTTCTCCCGAGGGCTAAACGCGAAGCCTTGTTAATCTAGCTTGTGTGTACACTAAGAAACGTGCCTGGAGCTGCTGTGGCTTTGACAAACTCTGCTCTTTCTTCCTGTCCTGCGCACTTGCTGAAAAAGTCAGACACCCACACCCACGGTGAACTGTTAAATCCACTTAATTACACAACCTTCACCTTCCTCACGGCTGCAGACATCACTAATCGATCGCAGCACTGGGCTGATGAGGCTGGCTCTATTTGTGACTGCTTCCAAGCTCATAGTTTTTCTTACCTTTTTCTACATATATGAAGGTGGACACAGAAGATAACTTTCTTCTTGGGGGTGGGTGCTAATGTTTGTTACTCTAGGAATGGGAGAAGAAAGGAGCCAGTTAGGAGAAGAGAATTGCCTAAACACCTCTGACAATCCTGCTTCCATCGAGTCTTCAAAACAGCAACTTTGGCGAACACTGAGTCTGCTTAGAAGAAAAAGCAAGGCACGAGCTGCTGTGAATGGAACTTTGGTTAGAGGCGGCACCGTCCCCTTTCCAAGTCAAAGGAAATGTGGCTGCCGCCTCTTTGGAGACTAAATCTATTGGCTGTCAGTGAGACACTGTACTTTTTCTTTAAGATTTCATCCATCGATCTATTTCTTATCAAGGTTTTTTAGTAGTGAAAAAAACAAAAAACAAAACCAGGTCACATGGCTTTTGGTGACGAGAAAACCTAAACTTCTGACCCCTTATTGTTTATCCTGTACGTGGCAAGGGTTACGTCATCTTTGCCGCCACACTTGCCCTCCACATTGGGGGGCCCAATGTGGCCTCTGATGACGTTAAAGAGCATTCGCCACCAGTCGCGTGAACTCTGGAAATCAGTAGTGGATCCAAGCTAGGGCACTGACCACTAAGGACGTCCCCCTAGTCCACAGCCGTCCTGACAAACTTTTACGCAACGCTGTATTATATAGGGGGAGGTCCCTGCGTTTACAGACTCTGTCCCGTAGCCAGGCCACTTTTAAGAAAAGGGTTAATTACCTCTTCATCCCCATTTTAAAGATGTTTTTAATTTCTGGTCCCCTTGCAAGGAAAACAGCAGTGAACCAGAGCATCCTTTCTGGTCTGCTCAGACTGGCAGCCAGAGCTGTCCTTACAGCACAAGTTGATACATTTCATCTGCTACCTGCCCCATCTCTGGGCATTCGGAATCAGTTATCTACCACTGGTTTCTGAAGGCTAAACGTTTTATGCATATATTGTCTTTCTAATCCCAGGGCATTTATTCCATGTGTCATAAATATGTGGTGAGTTAGATTTTTTTAAAAAATAAAATGTTTATTGTATTTTGGGTTTCCCTTGCATTTTTTGGCATGACAATGGGGCAAAGGTCTTGATTATTTCCACACAGAACTTCAAAGTATATACGGTAAAAACTGGCAGAGCCACATGGGGTAGCCTACCAAGAGACTCTCAGGCTCCTTAATAAAGTAACCTGAAAGCAGGTGCTAATAGTATACTTAAGGCACCACGCACACACACGCACATACAGACAGACAGACACACACACATACACACACACGGAACATCTCTAGAAGCGGATTTCATACAGATAGTTGAAAACCAAACCTCTGGCAGTTAAACAGGCTCTTAAGCAATTCTTGGGAAAAAGAAACACACCACTATGCAGAAGGCTGCCTATGCAATTCAGGTTAAGGAAATTCAGTACATAAATGTATTTATTTTGTGTTTAAAAATCAACAAGACCAAATTCTGACTCCTTGAACATGATTCTGACAAGGAAACCTTAAATACAGACACTGGCAAGATTTTATAAGAAAATACTCCAACTACAGCAGCGTAAAAGTTTGGGAAATCCAGGTGGCCCATGATAAAGTTAGCTTTGTTCTGATACAAAAAAAAAAAAAAAAAAAAAAAAAAAGTCTAACTATTGCCAAACAAATCTCAACCAGGGAGTCAAAACATTGGTTCAATGACTGAAATATAACAATATGTAACTTCCACATCCACAGTCTAAATGTAAAGAATAAAAATGCTTTTGTGAGTGGAGAAAGCATACTGCAGACTCGGGGTAGGCTCTCAACCAGACAGACTGACACACAGAACACTGACAAAGTGCTCAGCTTTGGGATCACACAGATATATGTCACTACCCATGCTTCTCAGACGCTGCCCTGCAGCGCCCAGAGCTCTACCAGTGGCTTCCACTGAAAAACAAACAAACCAGCTGCAAACAGCACAAACAAGTGGAGAAGAGCAGACGTGCAAGTGCTGCAGGGTTGGGTACCTAGTCTGCCCAAGGTATCCCAAAGAATCCCCGGCCACACAGAAACATCACTCCTGATGGACAAATGGCCAATCTTGACAAATTCCTTTACAGACTGGGCATGAGACGCACATTAAGGCACAACAGCACAATGGGCTTTGAAAGCCAACCTCCTGGTCACCCCCTCACCCCTCACGTGCTGGGTTTGAGAAGGCCGCCTACCGTTGCCACCACTAACAGGAGACTGACCATTGCGCCTCCACTAACCGCTCCTCAGGAAGCTCTGCAAGGAAGGCCCCCGAGGTCATCTGCCCAGCTCCCAGACCAATCACACGGGGCCCTTGGAGACCTGGGCTAGCTGCACAATATGCCCCTCCTCAATACACAAGCTGGTCAAATTGTTGTCTGAGACCTCCCTAGGTCTCTCATACACACAGACCTGGTCATCAGAGACTGTCACAGATGCCATATAATCCGTTTTCAAACTAAATTGTGTAAGCTACCTTTTGGGAGTGGAGAGTCCACCTCTTACACCATCTCTGCATGGTACGCTCTTGCAGATGCCTTTCTCAAAGCAGTGCCACCTCATCAACATCTGTGTAGCATTTGTTATGGGCCAAGTGACCCTCACACAGGCCATCAGATTTCCCTGGCCTGCCTCTTATCCTCAGGAAAAGTGACAGGCAGCTTACCTCAACCAGGTACAAACAGTTACAGACAGGGCTGGTAAATACTGACACATTAGGAGTTTCCAACATCACCATAGCAAGAGACACCTGTGGCCACTACTGTCCCAAGCAGTGTCCCCTGAGGCACGGGCTTGTTGTCAGGATGGCCCTGCTTATGGCTAGCAGCAGATACTTCAGGCCCCCAGGAGATGCACTGGGCTGAGGACAGTACCTTTCAGATTCTGAGATGTTCTGGAGCTTGCTGGGAGGGTGTTGGCTGTTGTCTTCCTGTGAGCTCTTGGCGGAAGCTACGTGCCATGGGGGCATCTCCTCTCAAGACATCTAGGAAAGAATGAATCCTGAGGGTGTTTCAGAGTCTTTTCCTCAACCAGTAGCTACTTCGTGTCCTTTTAACTCCACAACTCAGTCCCCCAAGTGAAAGGTCTCAGATCACAGACTCCCGTCCAACTGCTCTTCACGGCTTCCCCTTGGCCACTAGAATCCAAGCGCTGGAAAGCCCTTAACTCTTGTGTTGCCTTGATTTCTGCCTGATCTAACGAAGCCCAGAAAAAAGAGCCCCAGGTGACGCTGCCCCCAGTCTGTTACTGCTCTCCCCTTAAAGCCACTTTCCTCCCAAAGTTCTAATACCTCACTGTCAGCCAACAGGCTGTTCTCATTTCACCAAACAAATGGAGATGTTCAAGAAAAGACACAGCTGCCACACTGTGTCTACCTTCCTACACATCTCTGGTCCCACATCCTGTAACACTATCCCCAGTGCTCCTAATGAGGCCTACTTCCCTCTTGTCATGGTTGTTTTAAACGCACTCGGCTCCTAACATACACGGTAATAGGACTGACGTGCTGTATTGTTGCACTGTTAGCTCTGTCTGTCGGGGCACTAACATGGACTCCCTGTCTTATCCATCAGCCTGTATCTCTTACTCTAAAATAATGCCTGAGGTATGTAAGACCCATCCCAAATGTTTCATAGGGGAATGAATAAATGATGGAGTGACACGGCCTGCCTTCTTCTGAGTCTGTAGAGCTTGGCAGGACTCGGGGACCACCCCCACCCCTGCTCCAACAGCAGGGGTCCACTCACAGTTCTCACAGTGGGGGCCTTCCCAGCCACCTCGGCACTCGCAGCGGTAACTGCCACTCTTCAGGACACAGGTGCCTTCATTCATGCACGGGCTGGGCTTGCAGAGGTTGACTGGCAGCTTGGCTTCTGCAAAGGACAGTGTGCCCAAGCCCAGCTCAGTCGTAAAAGCTGCGGGCTGAGGTAACACCTCAGCGTCTCCTGTGGTCCTGCAGCAGCAGCCTAGCACGTGACTGGTGACATTGGATTCTCAACCCTTAAATGTATAAGTACACCTGGAATTTTGTGGGATTGTAGGATTTAGCACATATGCTGACACATCGCAAGTGACATGCGTGAAGAAAGGCTCAGGCTCCTGGCTCAGGATAGCCCTGAAGGATGCAGTCTTTCTCCCACTCACCTCTACATATCCATTCGATGAGCCTGTCCTGGTGGTACTGTAGATCCGTGTAGGCTGCCACATGCATCAGGGAATCCCGTGGACCAGCCAGCCTTCGCACCGCCTCCCGGAGGACGGCCCCCACGCTCATAACCAAGACCGAGATGCCATTGTTTCTTAGCTTCTGGGCAGGGGCAGCCGCATCTTCCACCCCTCTTCCACCTGTGAGCATAACCACAGCCTTGGGGACACCGGGGCGGGCCCCCCTCTGGACCGTCATCACCTTGTCATCAATGTGCAGCAAGGCTGTGCCAGCAGAACCCACACCCCCCAGGTAGGGAGCCTGGCTCATGGCCCGCAGCACGGCAGTGCGGGTGGGATGGGTGTCCAGTCCGAAGGCCGTCTGCACCTGGCCACCGTATACCACCAGGCCAACCTGGGTCACGTCAGGATTCACATCAAACCGGAGGGTGCACTTCCTGACGAAGCTCTGCATCTGAGCGAAGTTCTCGGCTCCCACTGAGGCGGAGGCATCCAGCAGGAAGACCAGGTCCAGTGACTGTGCCTGGCAGCCTGGAGGAGCAAGCAGAATAGGTCCCTTCTCTGGACCTGGCTGGTACAGCACTGGCTGCCATGGCCTGGGTAGGGTCCAGGTCAGCCAGTGTGCAGACTGCCCATCTAGTAGCCAGTCTCCTTACAACCACAGCTGACCCTCCCCCTGGAATAAGTGTGAATGCAAGCAGCTGCTCTGAAGGCTTTTCCCAGCCTCTGTAGCCACCAGGGGTGGCTGTGCTGTAGTCTCCACCTAACAGACCGCGGTGCCCATGTCTGAAACCTTATACATTCTAACATGTGCAAGTGGAAGCTGCTGGCCGTCCCCTTCATCCCCCATCTTCTTCTTCCTGGCTGAGAAACGGTGACCTTGTACCTCAACATGGAAGCCACAAGGTGTCAAGGTGGTGAAGTCAAGCCACCTGCTGGCTCAGGTCACTCATCTCTGAGCTTTGAAGTTTCCAACATACAGAATTCTTTTGGAGGCCCCGATGGAGGCACTTGCAGCTGTACTCTCACCAGTCCCTGTATGCCAAGTGCTGCCCACTGTGTGTATTAAATAAGCTGGTAGCCACCCTCTGCAGACTGGCGCTCTCTGACACGTGGATGGGAAGTGAGCATGGATGTGGTAGAGTCAGCCACACAGCGAGGAAAGCAGGGAATGGCCAGCGGGAGCAGCACAGGGACATGATGTGACTGGGAAGGGGGCTCAGGGATTCCCTGGGGAGGTGACACTCCTGCTGCCTCTGGAGGAAGAGGGCTGAAGCTGACTGGAAGGAGGTGCCTTCCTTCATCTTCCAGTGTGTGGGAGCTGCCGAGACTGCAGTAGCCAGACAGGAAGTTCCCAGAAGCTGGAGGAAGGGGCCCCGTCTTCTTTCAGAGACAGAGCCGTTGGAAGGTTTAAATATATGGAGTCAGAGGGTCTGGTAGCCTGATTTATTGGGTTTTAAAAACCACGCTGGACATAAGGAAAATAAAGGACCTGCCATAACCCCTGAGGAGACAGGCCACTAACTGTCCTGTGGGGGCCACTGCTGGCATTTGTTTGGGGACAAGAAGAAGACATCAGGTAAAAAGTTAGACTGTGATAATAACTTATCAGTCTTGGTCTGCTAACTGTGACAATGGTCCGTTCGAATGCAAGGGACTGAGATGAGCACAGGGACCCTGTGCAGTCGGCACATCTGTTCTGTGTGTCTGCAACTGCACAGACAAAACTAAAGTCATTTTGTCTGCCTAGAAGGACAGGATGCAATGGGGCAAAACAATCCTCACCACGGTTACAGCAAGGGGCGCTCTCACTTCTGGGCACAGTGACATAGCCCAGGATGCTACATCCCATGTGCAGTTTCCTCCACTCACCTCCCCAGAGGAGAATGGAAGTGCTCTCTTTAGGATGTGTTCTAGCTCTGACATCTCTGGTACTAGCCTAGCCCCTGCAGGGCCCTGCCTTCTCCCCCTGACCCTGACTTACAAAATTAGCCCCACGGGTAGCGAAACAGAATTGAACAGGAAAGGGTGACAGCACATGCTACAGGTAGACAGGGTAGGTATCATCCTATAGAATGCTCCCTTTGGTTGTGTTTGAGGGTGCATGTGTACACACACGCATGCCCCAAGAATGTATCTCTCTTTAACAAGCTACCACCAGGGGAGGCCCGGAAACTGTTATTCACGAGCAGGCTTGGTGGATTCAGAACTCCGTAAGGCCAACGACTGTGCTCAAGCACAATTAGTAATGATGCCCACGATCAGCAGTGCGCTTGGACATGCTGAGCGTGCTTATGCCTTGTCTTATCCAGTCCTCCCAGGAAGTCCCCTCAGAGCACGACGCTCAGGCCCTGCTGGCCGCGTGACCGGTTCTGTTCCCAGCACAGGCACTAGAGAAAATAGTCACTAGTGGGGCCAAGAAAGAAAGAAAGATGGGCGTGGCCTGCTGACGGGCCGCGCTAGGTTAAGCTGCACAGTCTTACCTGGCCGTGGCTGGCTGCACAGCCTCCTCTGCAGCTCCGGGATTTGGCTAAACAGGTCCTGTGGGTCTGTGTGGACCATCACGTGCTTCGGGCTACCTGTGATCTCCTCCAGCTCTGCCTGCAGGGCCTCATTGCCCATGCCCAGGAGAAGCAGCTCCCGGGCCCTTGCGTGAGCTGCTGGCCCAGCCACCTCGTCCTGGGAGTGTGACTCGGTGAGTACAACCACGGCTCTGCGTGGCCTGTCCTGGCCTGCCCCGCTGGCACTCCCAAAGCCATGCTCAGCCACCTGCAGCAGGGCACTGCCAGTCAGGGTTGGGCCACCACTGAAGGGAATGCCGTCAAGGCTCCTGACCAGATCTGGCACATCCTGGTATTCCCCGACGGGCACAGCCACCATCAGATCTCTGCCGTAACTGGCCACCCCAACACGGGCCCGCGAGTCCTCACTCAGCACGGCCTGCACGAAGCGCTTCACAAAGGCCTTGGCCCGCCAGAAGCCCTCCAGCGTGGTGCCCGCGGAACTGTCCAGCAGGAAGAGGACATCGATCCTGCATTCCAGGCTCAGCTTCGGAGCTGTTGGCATCACAGCGACACAGACTGTCACCTAGGGCAGCCCCACTTGAGATCCCATCATACCACCTCAAGCACAAGAAAAATCCCTGGAAGACGTTGGAGCAGAGAGACTGATGCCCTGGGAGTAAGTGTCCAGTGCTGGCCACACAGAGACAAATGTAGACCACTTCCTGCCTCTGCTGAGGG
>OU015757.1:74255565-74258065 GCA_907169655.1 Acomys percivali | reverse complement strand
AGCCACCATACTTGATGTTTTCTCGAGTCCTCATGAGCACTAGCATTCTGTGGTAACACAAAAGCCACCATCTTGGGACAGCCATGTGTCGGGGGTCTCCCTCCATACCACAGCCAAAACAGCATGGCCGCCTCGCTCCAGAGCCGTGGTGGCCTCGCTCCAGAGCCATGCCTCAACGCTCCTGAGTGCTCTGCAATGGCAGAACATGCTCCTCACTGCTGGGTAGAAAGCTCCTCTTAGCAGGCAACAGACTCTGACATGGCCTTGCCTGAGGAGGCTCAGGGCCTGGGCCTCCAATCTCTCTGAACAGGATTCCTTCTGCAGAGGCCCTGCCCAGGCTACCTGCCCAGAGCCGGGTCTGTGGAGCTGGCTTCTGGGATAGCACTTCCCTGGGGTAAACTAGATAGAAACTAGCAACCATGTCAGTGGAGAACTCAGGGAGCCCACCAGGCAGCCTGCTCCTTTCCCCACACCCAGTCTGCTCTTGTTGGCCTCATAAAGATCCAAATCTCTGCTTAGAAAGCCCTGAAGCTGGTGAGGAGGGGCGACATCCCCCAGGCTTTGATAGGTTCATAGAGACTTGTATGTGGGTTGTTCCTACGCCACCCCTCCCCCGCCCCAGGCTCACCCTAGCATCTATTCCCAATGCAACCCAGCCCAGCCCCGGCCACCAATGCAGGCCAGGTAAGAGTTCAGGAGACTGGCAGAGCCCCTCTGCCCCCTTCCCCACAGCTCCTATTGGTCAGTTGTCCAGGAGTGTCTAGCACCAGGACCCAGAGTGCTGGTCGCGCACAGCTTTAGAGTACTCAGAATTACCGGAACGGACCCTGCGCCATGTCTCTGTCCCCAGACTGTGTGGACAAACCTGTAGAAAGGGCAGCGCAGAGCGAGCACAGTATCCGCCTGCTTCGATCCCCTCCAGCACAAGGCATTGCCGGCGAGTTCCCTGATGGTCTGCAGCGTCTTGCGCTCACAGGGGTAACCTTCCACCCTGCAGTCTGTGTCAAAGGACACACACACCACCGTAAGACAAGGGTGCTGCTTGTCCCTGCTCTCATTCCCCAGAGTGGCTGCTGCGGGGCCCTACTCGACCCCTAGCTGTGGAACCTGTGGCCTCTCTCAGGGCAGAGCACTCACCTGAGGCAGTGTCTGGATTTCCTCTGCCCCAGGCTCAGCACAGAGCTCACACACAGGTACTTTATCTGAGTGTCACTCTAGCTCTGAGGTGACCCAGTCAGGAGTCCCAAGCCCAAAGCCTCCCTGAGTTCCTCCATGCAGCCAAGGAAGGGTGTGAACTTGGTTCTTCTGCCCCTGCAGGGGAGAGGGCCCCATCAAGTCTGACTCCAAACCCCAGGTCCCTCTCACCCTATAGACACAAGTTCAGAACCCCAGCTGGGAAGCCCACAAGGCTAGCCTTGGGGAACCAGAACAGAGCGCCCTCCCTGAGAGGCTCTTGCCTCGGGAACCCCGTTTAGCCCATGACCTGGGTCACCAGGGTCAGGCCGGTCCCACCTGGGTCAGCAGTGGTGCAGAGCGAGGAGGCGCTGAGGGTGCTGAGGAGGCCGTTGGTGGCGTCCTCCACATGCTCGGCCAGCAGCACGTGTTGCTCCTTCGGCTCACTGGCCAGCGTGAGCAGCTCGTCCCATCTGGGGAGAAATCACAACGGCTGGTACCATGCCCTCTGTCTTCCTGCCTGCCTAACTCCTGGACCACAGCACCACCCCGACCGACCCAGAGGTCACTTCTGCACAGGTGAGACTGACTAGTAAACTCAGGAGGTTTTCAAGGAAGCCTAGCTACAGGCCATGCTCCTGCTGCCTGATCCTTAGACCCGTCGGCTCATAGACAAGACACAGAGGTTTTCAAGGAAGCCTAGCTACAGGCCACGCTCCTGCTGCCTGATCCTTAGACCCGTCGGCTCATAGACAAGACACAGTGTTTAAGGGGCTCAACTGACTTTTCTAAAAGTCCCAGCTGATAAGCTGAAGACAGCTCTGTTCCTACGGAGATCCTTTACATAGCTGCACGCACAAACTTAGACACACAAAGGTTTCTAATACATTTCCTTCTGTCACCTATTCTGTTCTACTTGTTTTTTCTTTTTTAAGTTAAATATTAATTGTTAAAAGACAATGAGAAAGCAAATGAGAGAAAGTTGTCTAAAATAAGAGAAAAGCAAACAAGGATAGCCAGGAGCACGAGAGCCCCAAGGCCAGCCATGTGCAGCTATGGACGGGAAGTGACATGGGACATGAGAGCCCAAGGCCAACCATGTGCGGCTGTGGATAGGAAGTAGCCAGAATCCTTCCGTGCCCAGAGAGCATTGCCCAGGACAAAATGGCATGTGGACAACCCTAGGTCACAAGGAAGAGATAACACTGAGAAAACTTACAATAAGACATGACAAACAGATGATAATTTCATTTTGTTTGTTTTGGGAGCCAGTGGGAGACTCAGTGAGCAGGGTGCTTGTGCAAGCCCGGTGACCTGAGTTTCATCC
>OU015757.1:74229616-74246260 GCA_907169655.1 Acomys percivali | reverse complement strand
CTCCCTGTGTGTGCTCTCTCTCTGACCAGCCTCCCTGTGTGTGTTCTCTCTGACCAGCCTCCCTGTGTGTGCGCTCTCTGGCCAGCCTCCCTGGAAACAAGGCCCTGCAGAGCGGCTAGAGAATGTGGAAGGACCAGTCAAATATGCTCTGCTGTGGCAATTAATCACCTCAGCATACTTGCCCCTAAAGGCAGCTGCCCATTGGCAGTTATCCAGGCTGAGCTGCAAGTAGCTTTAGGTAAGATTCTGTCAAAGGCTTCCTGCCTCGGGCACTGCTGTGTGAAAACCCACGTGTTATGTCATCTGATCCGGTTACTGCCCACATGACTGAAGACAACACTAAGGTATACAGACGACACTGTGAAAGGCTTACTTGCCTGGGACCAGCAAGGAAAGGAATCCTGGGCCATTGGCCTTCAGACATCTGGACTTCTCCAAAGCACCATTACACCACTCACCTCCTCAGGAGTGGATACAGACTGGCAGCATAATGATTTCAAATTCGGCTGAATGTACCACAGAGTCTACTGCCGAACCTAACCACAGCCACCAAACCCCCGTGCCTCGCTGATGACCCACTCCTGCCAGGCTGGGTAAAGACCAAGACTCTAGAGCAGAGAGTTAGACCTAGAAACTATCACCCCCCCCCAAGATGGAGACAAGCACAGCTCCCAAGGTGGAGCTGAGGTTCTCTGTTCCGTGAGTGTGTATGTGGGTGTGCGCACGCGTGTGTGAGTGTGTGTGTGAGTGTGTGTGTGTGAGTGTGTGTGTGTCTCTGTGTGTGTGTGTGTGTGTGTGTGTGTGTGTGTGTGTGTGTGTGTGAGACAAGAAATGAAGAACTGATAGACTGTGCTTCCTAGCTGAGGAGACCACAGGAGAAAACCCCAGGCATGCCTCGCAAGACGGGAGCTTGAACACTGGGCACCTAGATTGAGGTTGAGCATCTGGAGTGATGTCCCCAACCAGCTCCCACTCCTCAGCTCTCTGAACCCCAGAAGTACCACACGCTCAGGAGCTATTCCCCAAACTAAGGTCAACTCTGATGGACTTCAAATGGGCAAACAGGCCTTGAGTGCCCAGTACAATCCCTTCGCAGGCCCAGCGCTTGGAAGTCAACAAACCGATGCCCTTGGCCACCCAGCTGGCCTCCCACAGGCAGGAAGCTGTTGGTAGCTAAAAGCAGAAAGACATTAAGTCTTGGGTGGCTGTGTGAGGAGACGGGCACTTGATGTTTGCCCGCCAGACTGAGAGCTGTGGAGCCACTTGAGCGGCCTAGCAGAAGAACTTTGCTGCAGCTTCCTGGGACATATGAAGTCAAGGGAAGTCTCAAGCTAGTGGAGTGAGGACTGTCTGCTCAGCACATGGACTGGACAGCTGGAAAGGCGCTACCACGAACGCAAGGAGACACTGCCAATGGATTCAAGCTTTAAGGGCATCGTCACTAGGAGCAGCCTAGAAGAACCCTTGGGAGAACTCAGTTGTTTGTCAGGAGCTAAAATCCAGCCTTTAACCTTTTAAAAGTTACAGAGTCTGATAAATCCGAGCACGTGGAGGAGACTCTCACACAGTCACCGGTAAACACAAAGCAGAAGAGAACTTACAGCTCATGGAAGCAAACGTTAGTGTCTCCACATGTAAAAGGACACAATCCAGCAGAAAATGGGCCACACACATAACCGAAGATCAAAGAAAGAAAAACAAATGGCTCTTTAATGGCAGGATGTTTGGCTTTAGGGAAACAATACCATTTTCCCATCAGTTTAGTTTTTTAAAAAAAAAAAATGCAGCATCTGCAAAGAGTGGGTAGGTATGTGAACTGGCACCACACCTATGGAGGGCAGAGTGCCAGGATGTATTAACAGCTAAGGACGTGTAGGGCAGCTGGAGATTATCCTACGGATACTCTTCCACGCAAGAGAAGTGAGGCATTCATAAGATGACAGCCTATTTGTAATAGCAACAATGCATCAATACGGCTGGCTAATTAGTCCCGGTAAATCCTCATGGGAGGCTAATTACCTGTAATATCTATGTACACACACACACACACACACACACACACACACACACACACACACACAGAGTGATGACGAGATTTCCAAGATAATACGATAGAAAAAGACAGGAGACGCAGAGCCATGTGTAGGCAAATGCTAACTTCTGTGGAAGAGGAGAGGATGAGCCACATCTTTGTGTTGCCTGAATCTGCACGAAGTGGAGCTGCAAGGCCAGGTACATCTCCTCAGAACAGGGAGGGGCATCGATTTAGTAAGCTAGCATGTGGGGGACAGGTGATCAACCAGTGGGGGTGGAGGTAGGGGTGGGTGGGTTCCTGGCGAATGGGGAATGTATGGGTGCAGATCCCCCCTTTTTGCTGAGCCATGTAAGGAATTATCTGCTCAAACAGGTGGGAGGAATTCTCTGGAGTCAAGCAGCTGCATCCACTTGCTTGGGTTAACCAGGAAGGGCACAGCGTCAAATAAAAACGCACAGGAAACAGCCCCAGTCAGTAGTTAAGACATTTTGTTTAATTGGTGGTTTGGGTGGAAATTTTCGCCTTTTATCTTCAGTTTACTGTACACAGACGCAAACCCACCCAGGTTTCTCTCTGCACCCACGTCATGGGCTGTTAAAGCAGGAACTTGAGTGTCTCAGTTTGTACGTGTTAAGTGGGAGACTTCAAACACTTCCTTAACAGCAGGCCATCCATAAACACTCTCAACTTAAACCTACTTGGAAATGTCTTCCAGCAAATAGAAAAGACAGAAAACCGGAAGCCACATACGCTCCACCCAGCAAAGCCTTTCTGCGGAATGCCAGTGGTCTGTGCTAGTCTGGCTTGCTCACTCACGCAGACACCATTTTTTTCCCGGTCCTCCAGGGTTTTGTGTGCATGTGTGTACTTGTGTATTCATGTGTGTGAAAGCATGGAGGGCCCGAGGCCAACCCTGGCTGTCTGGCTGTTGTTTCATCTCTGTGTTTTGAAAAAGGGTCTCTTACTGGGATCTGGGGCTCACTCATGAGGCTCGAGTGGCTGGCCACTGGGCCCCAGGGGTCTGCCTACTTCTGTTCCTCGGTACTGGGATTACAAGTGCAACATCATATATGGCTTTTCATGTGGGCTTGGGGGGCAGAACTCACGTCCTCCTGCTCCAGAAGCAAGCACTGATCTAGCCTCCGAACCGCCTCCCCAGGCCCTGCTCTCTTAGGCCAAACCCGCGTTGCTCTCCCCCGGCATCCATGACCTGCGTGCGGTCTTTCACACGAGTGGGTCCCTCATGTATAGAAGCTCTCAGGCCACTTGCTACCCCGGCTCTCTGCTACACGCACTGCCCTACAGTCCATACAGTTCTACAGGTTCACGTGACGAGTACTCAGTCCTCAGCCTGTGGTGCTGGTTTGAAGGCTGCAGAGACTACAGGAGGGCCTGGCTGGTGGAAGCTGGATCCTACAGGCAGACCTCCGCGCAGCCCACCCAGCCCCGGTTCCTGCCTGCTCTCTCTCCTCCATGTGTACCTCTCCTCCTTACGTGTACCACGTAAAGAGCCTCACTGCCTTGTGTTTTCACCAGCGGAGACGCGGCCACGTTCACAGCCAGGATTCCCCCACCATGATGGGCTAAGAGCCCCCTGGAACCATGAGCCACAACAAACCTTTCCTCCCTTCTGCTCACAAGGACACGGAAATAATCAACGTGCAGATGCTCACGTCCCTTGAGCTGCTGTGATGGGCTCCTACAGGGTCCGCACAGAGGTTGGTTGGCTTGTCTTTCCTACGTCCCACCCCATTCCATGTCCCCTGCACTGCCACAGCCTGCCTCACTGCTGGCTGTCAATTGGCTACTGATAGCAGGGTATGGTTTTTGGTGTCATTCCATCACCCCAGCCCAGGGGCTGACCCGGGGAGAGACAGATGGGCTCGCAGGGCACATCCTGGACTAAGAGCCGAGTGCCCCAGCTCTTCTACTTACCCCTGTCTGAGACTGCTGAGGACTCTCAGCCATTATTTTACGTCTCCTCTGCAGAACACGGGATTAAGAATGTAAGCGTCAGTGAGCTGGCTCAGAGGGTATCGATGCTTGCTGCTGAGCCTGACAGCCCAAGTTTCATCCCCGGGAACCCCAGGTGGAAGGAGGAAGCTGACTCCCAGTAGCTGTTCTCTGGCCATATGTATGTATACACACACACACACACACACACACACACACACACACAAAGAGGACTTAAAGACTGTATATGTCATATTATTTTTCTCTCCCAACTTGCCACCCTCAGGGTCTGCAGGTCGCTCACTCAGGACACGCTAGGCTAATGCCAAGGTCAGTGCTGTTTGTCCTCATGCCACTTCCTCTAGGAATAACTAACAGTGGGATTATTTTTAAAGTAGCGCCTTGTCCGGAGGAAGGTGGGGACCCACCAGGTCTCTGCCTTGGCCCCTGCAGGCTGACACCATGGTCAGAACCCCTGGGCTGCTCCTGTCCAGACTCAGTAAGTGACAGGTCAGGCATGTCAGAGACCAGGCCCCGTGGCCCGCAGTGCACTCCAGGGCTATGTGCTCACATTTGCAAATGGCACCCCTTCTCCAGACAAGCTGGCACTCATTACAAGCCTTGCTTGTCCCTAAATCCCCCAGGAATGTTACCTTGGAAAGCCATTTCCTTTCTCAGCCTGTGACTGGTCTCTAATTCAAATAATTATGGGTCTCTTCCTTTTAATTCATTTTTGGGTGGATTTACACGGTTCAAAATCCAGACTCTGTGTTTGTGTGTGTGTATGTGTGTGTATGTGTATGTGTGTGCGTGTGTGCGCACGCACGTTCAGATTGCCTGACATCTTTCATGGTGACAAGTAACACTGTTAGCAATTACCGTGAACACACGGGGAGTATTTAGGAGTGTTTTGTTAGATTGGAGGACCCAAGCCTCTGCTTCTGTGTCGGGTAAGCTGGAGTGTCTCAGGGAAGTAGAAACACTTGACATTCCTGCGTCCCTGGTGCACACATGGGAAAGCTCAGCTCTTAAAGGCTTGCCCAGGGAGCGTGTCAGCAAGCTTCCAGTGTTTCCGCTCAGCTGGGGAGTGAAAACAGCTACAGTGTTGGAGTCTGCTGCATCGGGAAAGCTGAGAGCCTTCGGTGGTTCTCTTTCTGAGGGCTGTGTTCACTACTTGAAATAAGAACCACAGTGACCCCCTCGGCTGTCTGCGACACTTGAGGCCAGAAGGGAGAGACACGGAGGTGCTCTCTGGATTCCACAGACAAGAGTAGATCTTTTCAGGTGACCAGAGAGGACAGAGCTGTGCTCCACCTAAGTTCCTGGTCTGCTCAGTGTACACTCTGCCTTCCAAGCAGCCAGGGGTGAAGACTTCCACGGCCTTAGATGCACCTCAACAACTGACCGCCTACAGAGCGTTCATAAGGACTGAAGCCTCTTTAGGCCCGATTAGCTCTTTACAGCTGGAAGCTAGATCCATGCCTTTCCCAATCCTGCCCAAATCTGGATCATCCTGTGGCTTAAGGCTGTTGACTTGGTGCCCTCCTAGGAGACCTACACAAGGAAAGAGATGTATCCTCTCCCCCATCCCCATGAGGGGACTAGCTGGGAGGACAATGCCGAAGGACCTCGCTGTGAGGAAGCTAGCCAGTCACAACTGAGGACTGTGAGGAAGCTAACCAATCACAACTGAGGACTGTGAGGAAGCTAACCAATCACAACTGAGGACTGTAAGGAAGCTAACCAATCACAACTGAGGACTGTGAGGAAGCTAACCAATCACAACTGAGGAGGAAGAAGGGGGACACTTAACTGCCTTGGCTGACCTCTGAGATCCCAGCATCCATCCCACCATGTCTCAATTTGTCCCTGAGTCCCCTACATCCCACAGACAGCTGATTCCTTCTTCCATTTGAAGATTATGTCACTTAAACCCAAGACACCAGATGAGACGTGTTTGCACTCACCCTCCCGGGCCTGACATCCAGAGCGTCACAGATGGTGATGGCAAAGTGCTTGGATCTCTCGAAGCTTCCTTTCCCGACGCTGTGAGAGCCATCTAACAGGAACAGGATGTCGACCGCTGCCGAGCACCACATCACTGGGAACAGGAGCAGACAGAGGGGTTACCCTAGGTGCTTCCATGTTTAGACACAAGGGCCTGCTTGGGAACGCTTCTTCAGCCATACTACGTGAGTCTTGTGAAGAGGATCCTCTGGGCTGGTCATGGTCTGAGGCTTTGAGGGTCACTATCTTAGTTGTGTACCCGGACATGTGAGGTGAGCGGCCTACCCGTTCAGTGGCAGCACTGGCCAAGGCTTTCTCCTATGTCAGCACACAGTCTAACATGTGTCTTCACTGGGGTTTTTACAGCTCTAACAAAACATCATGACCAAAAGCAAGCTGGGGAGGGAAGGGCTGACATCACAGTTCATCCCTGAAGGCAGGAAGGGCAGGACCTAAAGACAGGAGCAGATGCAGAGGCCATGGAGGGTGCTGCTTACTGGCGTGCTTGCTTACCCTGCTTTCCCATACAACACAGGACCACCAGCTCAGAGGTGGACACCACCTACAGTTGGCTGGGTCCTCTCAAATCACTAATTAAGAAAATGTCCTCAGGCTTGCCTACAGCCAGATCTTATGGGGGCGTTTTCTCAGTTGAGCCCCCTCCTCCAAGCAGATGACCACCGCTTTTGTCAAGTTGACATAAAGATAGACACACAAGACGTACCCAACACAACCCTCTACGTAATCCTTCCAGCTCCTCAGCCATCTTATTTTTTTTTAACTTCTTGAGACTTCCTGTACCTTACAACTCACCATTTAAGTTATGTTTAACACTATAGTGTATGCACTGATGGAATCCACAATACCACATTTGTTCGAAGAACATTTTCTACCACCTCAAAAAGTCTGTACTTTTATAGCTGTCAACTCTAATCTTAAAGAGGTTTGTTTGTACTTGTGGTGTGTACATGTGGCTGTATGCAGGTGTATGTACATGTGTGTATATGCAGGTGTGCATGTGGGCAGATACAGGTATGTGGGGGGGTTGTATGCAGTTGTATGTACATGTGGGTACATGCAGATGTGTGTACATGTGGGTGTATGCAGGTGTGTGTGTGGTGTATATAGGTATGTACATGTGGGTGTGTGCAGGTTTGTGGTGTATATAGGTATGTATTTGTGGATGTGTTCAGGTGTGTGTACATGTGGGTGTATGCAGGTGTGTATGTGGTGTATAGAGGTGTATACACGTGGGTATATGCAGGTGTGGGGGGTATATATAGGTGTGCAAGTGTGGGTCTGTGCAGGTATATGTACATGTGGTTGTATGCAGGTGTATGGTGTATATAGGTGTGTACGTGGGTGTGTGGGTACATGTGGGCATGTGCAGGTGTGTGCATATATGCAGCTGTGCACACCTGTGTATGTGTCTGTGCAGTACAGAGGCTGATGCATCTATCACATTCTACTTTACATTTTGACACAGTGTCACTCACTGAATTCAGAGTTCATGGGTTGACCCGTGAGCCTACAAGATTCTCCCGTGACCACTGCCTCATGCTGGGGTCACAGCAGCCTGCCACATGAAGCTTCATTTGTGAGCACAGATGATCCAAATGAGCACTTTACATGCTGAGCTACAAACCAGCCTAGATTTGTGCTTTCACTTAGGGGACAGATAAGGAAAGCAGAACAGTGTGATCCACTAACAGTACCAGGAAGTGGTGGCCCTGGCAATGAGTCCTGAGTCCCCCGACCCAGGAGAGTGGAAGACAGGAGGCTTGGTAGATGGCAGTCAGGTGACAGAACACCCTGACATAGGCTAAGAAACTCAGCAACAAAGGGGCTGCTGTGAGGGTTCAGAGACAAGTCACTTAGCACCAGGCTTGCCGACCCAAGGTCGATCCCAGAATCCACATGGAGGAAGAAGACCTGTCCCTCTGGTGTTCTTGACATGCACGTCATGCCGCATGCACTCATACACATAAGTGTGTGCGCGCACACACACACAAATAATAAATAAATGCAATAAAAATTTAACTTAAAGTTCAGTAACAAAGAGGTTGTTTTTGTTGTTGCTGCTTATTGTAATCAAGGAGAGTAACTCAGTAGGCGTTCTGGAAAGAACTGAATGGGGAAGCTCCCTGCGGGAGCACGGCTTCCCTGGGTGCACCAGCTTCCCTGCGGGAACACGGCTTCCCTAAGGGAGAACAGTTTCCCTGTAGGAGCACGCCTTCCACGGGTGCACCGGCTTCCCTGAGGGAGCACGGCTTCCCTGGGTCCACAGCACGGAGGTCTGGATAGCCATGTGTTTGGAAGAGGAGGAAAACTGAACTTACGTTTGCTGGCCACTGCGATCTTCCCAATGGTCTCCTTGGTCACATGGATCTCCTGAAGGGAGATGGAGGGGGACACTGGGAGAGAAAACACCAGACTCAGTCATGACATGCTAGGCTGGGAGGTGTCTTTACCTTATACATGTAACCTAAATGAACAGGGAACAAAGCAGAAGGTGGAAGTGTGGCTCAGCGGTGGAGCACACATGACCACGTGCGATGCCAGTGGCTCAGCGGTGGACCACACATGACCACATGTGATGCCAGTGGCTCTGCGGTGGAGCACACATGACCACGTGTGATGCCAGTGGCTCAGCGGTGGAGCACACATGACCACGTGCGATGCTCTGGGTTTAGTGCTCAGCTCCCATCCCTTAGCCCCAAGCATCACAGCACAGCACTAAAAACCTCTCCACTTCTATGAAGTAACTTTGTTATTTATATTTGAGTGTCCTGTGGGGGAAGCTGCTGTTGTTGCTTAACCTCAGATGGCTATGGAGAAACTGTGGTTCTGAGGATCTCTGTCCTTGGTCACAACAGTGTCCCTCTGGGTACACAGCTCTTTTGCTGTGTATGCAGGCATGCTCTTACAAGGTCCTCAATGTGCTGCTGGGGAAAACATCACTGTCATAAAACATGAGGTTCATAGAGGAGACAAATCCACAGAAAAGCACCAGGGAGAATGTTCAAAGCAGGGGTACCGGAATGTGTAAGTGTACAAGCTCACATGACTAAACTTAAAATTTAAACATAATTGAGAAAGGATTCAATTGGGAATTTCCTCCACAATGGTGATACTATAAATTGATAAAAAGCTTTCTAGAAAACAATTTGGCCAAGTGAATTAAGAATCATAAAAATGATTATATCCTTTGACACCGTAGCACTGTAAATGAAAATAATCCAGAGGGGGAAATGGTCGTAGTGGGAGGAAATTTGGGCTAAGACCCTCTCCTTCGGCATTCTTTGTGTCAGAGAAGGACTAAGGCAGTTAACAAGTAGACAGAAACGTGTGGGAAATGTCGACATATTTACGAACATAGTTAATATGATCAAGAGCGAAAATGTTTGAGGGTGGCGCATTCACTGATAAGTTTTTCGTGCTTTTTCACATTCGGTTAAATTATAATGGTTTGTGAGCAATGAGGGATAATTTATAAAGACTTTAGGGCTGAGGGTGTAGCTAAGTGGTAGAAACCTTGGGTGCCGGTCACAGGCTGCGAGGCCAATTTCCAGCACCCCAGATTTAAATAAAAATAAGAAGCAAACTTTGAAGGTGGGGTAACATGCCACAGGCACCTCAGGATTGCTGAATGGTGACTAGGCCTGAGAACAAGGTGGGGGCGGGGGGGCAGGGGGGTGGGGGGGACCAGGAAGCTATTTTGGAAAGCCGGTGTCTATGGCAACTTCAGAGCACGGGCATCTGGGTGCAGGAGTCTGCATGGAGTCACCGGGTCCATGTGGCATAAGCAATGACAAAGTGCCTTGAAGCAAGTGACCCACTCAGGGCAGGTGAAGGAGGACTGTGAGGGGCTGCTAGGAGGGGACAAAGCAGGGAAGGAGGAATCCCATGGCCCAGCAGCTTGGAGCCACAGCGTTTGCAACTGCCAGGAAACTGATCGCAAGACAGACCCTCAAAGAACATGCTGGGCTTGAGAGTAACAGCAGCCCAGATGTTCCTGGTCAGCCTGCTAGGCTGGGCCCTCCACCTGCCTGGCTCCTCCCCTACACCAGGCTCCAGTGGACACTTCTCTGCAATCTGTTTTCTCTTCCTCTAAGGGTCAGCACACAGTCCCTGCTTCCCAGCACCCTGCTGGCCTAGCACTGAGCTCCACAGTCCCACACTATGGGGTACTGGCTCTGGGACAGGCATTCTGCTCTGCTGCACTGGAGACCACCAAGGCCTGCCAGCTCTTGAGGACTGCTGTAGCCCATCCCATAATTGCATGGGGACCTCAGCTCACTTGAAACTCTTGAGCACGGGGTTGTGCCAGTCTTCCAGGCTCACAGGGCCCCGCTCTCCACCTGCATTCCGGAGACACTGAAGTTTCCTGAAATAAGTCTATGGGTTGTTGACAGACAACTCTGCACAGCCACCCTGCAAACGCAGAAGTCCTGTTCACCTCCAAAGCCTTAGGAGAAGCCCCAGGCCCACCCTCCTGAGACAGGACACGGGGAGATCCAGGACCAGAAGCCACCTGTTAACTGCCTCATTAGGGTCACTCTGGCCCTCGGCGTCAGGAGCTGAAAAGTTAGAGCAAGCACCAGGATTGGCATGCCCATCTTCAGTCTGTGTGACACTCTGTGTCACAAGCCACTGCGTGATGCTACAGAATATGCTGGGCTGTTTGCTTTAGCGGCTTCTAACCAAGCAGGTTGCCTCTTTTAAAGACCTCCGGCCAAGGCTCCGGGGCTACAATACTGAGAAGTGTAGGTGTAAACTAAAGGAGAGATAAACCTGTTTTTTAGGATTCCAAGTGTGGGATCAGAATGGTCTCGTGAGAGAACAGGTGAGGTTAATTTGCTTGAAGAGCAACCACCTCCTGCAGGAGCTTGATTGTTGCCAGCTGAAAAGATCCCATGAACAGACTCTGGGAGGAGATATATAAATGAGCCCAGGACTGGAGGAGGGGGCACTTTGGAGATTTGGGTTAATTTTGGCTGTTCATCACTGCACTTCAAGACCCTCCTAGAGAGAACGGCTCGAGGGAAGGCTTCGGGGCTCCTGCTGAGGTTCTGGGTTCTGGTTACCCCAGGTTCCAGCAGAAGAGATCCTGCAGCTCACGTCCGGAGAGTTGCTCCTCGGAACTGATCTCCTTAAGATTTTGTTATTTTGTCCGTTAATCCTCATTTCCTATTCTTTTGGTTAGTCAGGTTATAATAAGTGATGTAGGCTCGGTCACTAAGTTGTTAATAAAATATATTGGTTAAGAAAATTGAGCCTACAAGTGGCACCCAACATGCTTTGGACATCATGGGTAACTTAACTTCTAATGTTGTGGAGGAAGATAATGGTTTTCAAGAGAGAGTAATGCTTTTTCAGGGTGTCGGCAAAATCACAGGTGCTGTTACAAAGTCCTTTCCTGCCTTATACCCAGAAGGAATTTTTTGTTTTTTCTTGGTCTTTTTACTGTATAACATATTTAAAAGGTTTGGAAGAAAGACCGATAAGATGCAAAAACCGGAAGAGTCAATAAGCTCTATCCTTTTGGAAAGAATTACTGACTTGACTGAACAAATGGGTAAAATGCAGAAAAAACGGGAAGGGCTGGAAAAGCAGAGGCACCTTTGGTTAAAAAGGGTGGAGAAGGTCAGAAACCAGAGGAAAAGGAAGGCAGACAGACCAAAAGGTCTTTGGAGGAAAATGTCCTGGTGGAGGACACCTCCACAGTCGCCCAGACACCTTCAGCTTTTCCAGTCACTGTAAGACATGTGCCAGCGCAAAATGGTGCTGAGGGTTATGATGAAATGGCCTGGCATCCTGTAGACATGATGGATTTAAAACATTTTAAGGAATCCGCCGTCAAATATGGTATGCACTCTGCCTTCATTAAATAAATGTTAAACAGCTGGGCCACGCAGAATAGACTTGTTCCCCAAGATTCGAAAAATTTAGTTTCAGTGGTATTGAAAGCAGCACAACAGTTACAGTGGTTATCATGGTGGAGAACAGAGGCTGTAAGAATAGAACAAGAAAATGGGACACAGGGAATAAATATTAATAGAGATCAATTGCTTGGTAAAGGACAATATACTAACATAAGAGAACAAATTCAAGCTGAAGATAGAGTGATTGAACAATGTCGTAAGGCAGCCTTGAGAGCTTGGGAGCTGGTAGAGGAACCTGAGAAAACAACTATTCCATTTACTAAAGTGTTCCAATGACCTCTGGATCCCTTTACAGAGTTTTTGCAGAGATTAGGATCGGCTATGGATAGGGTATTGTCAGATTCTGACACCAAACAGGCATTAAAACTTACCATGGCTTATGAGAATGCAAATACTGCATGTAAGAGGGTGCTTAGGCCATTGAAGGAAAGAGGCACTCCACTAGATGACTGGGTAAAAGAGACAGTTAATATCAACTCTCAGGAATATCAAAATCATATTGTGGGACAAGCTTTAGCCAGAGAGCCCAGATATCATAATACTTGTTGCTTTAATTGTAGTAAAATTGGTCATGCACAAAGAAACTGTAGAGACAGAAAGCGCAATAACTGGGGAGAAAACTTAACTCGCAGGAGAGAACAAGGAGGTTCTGGTCATGATGGAAATGAGGTACCAAGACTCCCAGGGTACTGTAGTCGCTGTGGGAAAGGGAAACATTGGTCTCGGGATTGTCAGTCTAAGAGAGATGTGCAAGGCAATATCTTGCCAACGGGAAACAGCAGGAGGGGGCCATCGGCTCGGGCCCCCGTAAAGAATGCCAGCCAAATTCCTTTGGCCAGTCGGGAAGTGACAAACCCACAGAAAAACGGGAACTGAGTGTTAGTGATCTAATGCATGCTACTGAAGGCAGTACAGCCTTGGATCTGGCTTCAAATGTGTCTCTTACTCTATCTCCCCAGGTTGAATGTTACAAATTAAATACTGGTGTTTTCAGACCTTTGCCTTCACTAGGAATGGTTCTAGGAAGAAGTGGGCTGACTTCTCAAGGCTTTATTGTGCATCCCGGTATTATAGATGGAGATTCTAAGGAGGAAATAAAAATCATGGCATGTGTGAAAAAGGAGATGAAAATCAATGCCGGGGATAGAATTGCTCAGCTCCTACTGTTTCCTTACATTAAGGGTAAAGCCGCTACAGTGGAAAGGACTGGTGCGTTCGGAAGCACAGGGACACGTGTGTTCTGGCAAACAGTAATTAATGATCAGAGGCCTAAATTAATTATACACTTGAATGGTGTTAAAATAGAAGGCTTGGTGGACAGAGGAGCCGATGTGTTAATCATAAGTCAGAAGTCTTGGAACCAAAATTGGCCCCTTAAGAAGGTTTATACAGAAATTGTAGGAATTGGTAAGTTATCTCAAATAAAACAAAGTGTGCAGTGGCTTGAGTGTGTGGGACCAGAAGGGCAGATAGGGAGGCTGAAACCCTATGTGGCTGACATTCCCATAAATCTATGGGGAAGAGATCTCTTACAACAATGGGGTACTCAGATTACTATTCCTGCAAATACAGAGATAAACAATGCTGAAACTAGGGGTGAATTGGTACACGCTTCTGGGGAAGAGATTAATGTAAGTGACCAGGGGCGACCACAAGCTTTGCCCACTGTCCAACCTCAGAACGCTTCAGGTTTGTCAAAATTTATAATAGGGGCCACTGCTGAGATACCAACAGCCCTGCCCCTAAAATGGATTTCAAACAGACCTGTATGGCAGGAGCAGTTGCAGGTACTTCACTGTTTAGTGAAAGAGCAGCTGGAGGCTCAACACATCAAAGAATCTTTCAGTCCCTGGAATTCCCCTGTGTTTGTGGTAAGAAAGAAATCAGGTGGATGGAGAATGATAATGGATTTGAGGGCCATAAACAAGGTGATTCAACCCATGAGTTCACTTCAACCTGGAATTCCTTTGCCTTCCTTGTTACCTAGGTCTTGGTGTATAATTACAATTGATTTAAAAGATTGTTTTTTCACCATACCTCTACATGAGGACAGGGAAAGGTTTGCTTTCTCAGTACCTACTCTGAACAGTAATGGTCCAATGAAGAGATATCATTGGAAGGTACTTCCACAGGGAATGTTGAATAGCCCAACTTTATGCCAATATTTTGTGCAACAACCTTTAGAAATAATTCGTAGGCAGTTTCCTCAATCTATCATATACCATTACATGGATTCCCAGTAGGTGGGGTGGGTGTTTTTGGTTGGTTACCAATGCTCATTTTTGCCTAAGGGGGTTAGTTGCCATTAATAAAAGTTTCATTTGGGGATTTCTTTCTTCCATCTTTCTTTCTCTCTTATCTTTCTATCCCATCTGATATTAAGGAAAAGGGGGGAAGGAAGGGAGAATATAGGTTTATAGAATAAAAAGTAGATTATTGAATCTACTAGCCTCAAATTTGCATTGGTATTCAAATATTTCACACTGGTATTGTAGATTGATGGAAATTTACGATTGTTTTCCTTTTTTAACTTTTCTTTATGTATTGTATATGGTATGTTAATGGAAACTTAAATTGTATAATATGTTGGTATAAACATAAGATCATTTTTTTTGACAGTTATTTAATGTATTATACATGCACAACTTATTTGAAAAGGTGAAAAATAGCCGTTATAACTTGTTCAGGGTGATTAGAAATAGAAATTGGTAGTTGGTCACTTATAAATCTTACTAGATACTAAATTACTTAATTATAGAATAAGCTTTATTTAGATTTCTGTATATGTTTTCAAAGGAGTAGGTAGATGATAGATAGATGGTCTTCAAACCCTTCAGAGATCTACAGAAAATGGCATTTAATAATAAAGGGCTTTTATGACAGAGAGACAATCATTCCTGGCATCGCCTCCAGTCTAATTATGTGGGCATCAAGAAATGATAGTGGTAGATAGCCACCGGACTGAGGAACTTTGCTTATCTCTACCGCTGATGAGAGAATGACCGTCTGATATGATCAAGCCTGATACTGAGAGACTGGCTGCCCAGCCTTGCAGAGACCAGGTGGGCTAGTCCTTCAGGATTCCTGCTTCAGAGCAGTCTCTGAGATACTTTGAACTGGCTGGCTGAAGGTGGGATGCATCTACAATGGAGAAAAACTTGTGACAGTCCAGAAGCAGTTTATCAAATGCCTTGGGCAGGCTGGCTGAAGACTGGATGCCCCAACAATGGAGAGCAACGTGTGAATATCTAGACAGTCAGCTCTCTGTTCTGTCAATACTTTTGGAAGTTGCTTGCCTGCCCTTCCTTCATATGAGATAGTTTTTCCTTCTGGGGTCTCTGACGGGCTTGAAGACTAGATAGCCACAGTTTTATTATAGGCTTAGTTAAAAGAATCACTAGTATAGGATAGTGGAATAATTTCTTAAAAATTGTTAACTACAAATGGACTGGTCCTTGTAAATGTTGACTTAATGGGAAATTCTTAGTTTGTTATATATATATCTTATTTTATTAAATAGAAAGGGGGAGATGAAGGAGAGAGAAATCTGTTTTTTAGGATTCCAAGTGTGGGATCAAAATGGTCTTGTGAGAGAACTGGTGAGGTTAATTCACTAGAAGAGCAACCACCTGTTCAGGAGCTTGATTGTTGCAAGCTGAAAAGATCCTGTAAACAGACTCTCGGAGGACATATATAAATGAGCCAGAACTGGAGGCGGGGGGATTGGAGACTTGGGATAGATTTGGCTGTTCATCGCTGTACTTCAAGATGCTCCTAGAGAGAACCGCTCGAAGGAAGGCTTCGGGGCTCTGGCTCCTGCTGAGGTTCTGGGTTCTGGTTACCCCAGGTTCCAGCAGAAGAAATTCTGTGGCTCATGCTCGGAGAATCGCTCCTCAGAACTGATCTCCTTAAGGTTTTGTTATTGTGTCCGTTAATCCTCATTTCCTATTGTTTTGGTTAGTCGGGTTATAAGTGATGTATGCTCAGTCACTAAGTTGTTAATAAAATATATTGGTTAAGCCTACAGGAAACTTGGGGCTGGAGAGATGGCTCAAGGTTAAGGGCACTGACTGCTTCTCCAGAGATCCTGAGTTCAATTCCCAGCAACCACATGGTGGCTTATAACCATCTGTAATGTGATCTGCTGTCCTCTTCTGGCCTGCAGGGGTATGTGCAGCCAGAGCACTGTATACATAATAATAAATAAATAAATCTTTAAAAAAAAAAAAAGCATACAGGAAACTCACACTCGGAGATTGGAAAGCCCAGGCTTAGACAGAGAGGACCCATAATCGCAGAGCCTGTCAAGGGGCCTGGCCGTCCTGCTCTAGCCACACTGCCAAATCTGTGTCCCCTTGGGTTAGTGGCACGGCCTCTTTGGGTCCCAGGGCTTCATCTGTACAGTGTTGACAGATCAAGCATGTGGCAGGTGGGACAGGACCACAGAGGGGAAGCACCATCGTATGATGGGGCAGAATCCAGCCTGAAGATACTGGCAAGGAACCTTGTGCCTTAGCGTGGTCCAGTGCAGGCCAAGCCAGGCCATGAGGACAGCAAGTGAGACTGCATCTCATCAGCTTGGAGATGGGATGAAAAGACCCCTATTTCCAGCCATCTGTTCTTGGGGGACAGGCAGGAGGGGACCCAAGTTGACTAAGCAGACAGCAAATGTTTGCTCTCTGAAATACAGACTAGGGGAGAGAG
>OU015757.1:74209149-74228014 GCA_907169655.1 Acomys percivali | reverse complement strand
ACACACACACACACACACACACACACACACACACACACACACACACAAACAGATGAGGCTTAATCCAGTGGGATTAGAAAGAAACCAAACCCTCAGAATTTCCAGCCCACCACAAGGCACCTTACCTCTGGAGACCAGGACAACGCAGATGGCTGGCAGGAGCAGAGATGGAGGCATCTTGTTAGACCTACAGGGGAAGAAAGCGGGCATCAGCCTGGAGTCTTGTGCTCGACAGACACCCAGGAACAGGACAGCGGGGGAGCGCATGATGGCTGCCCTAGGAACAGGACAGCAGGCGAGGGCATGACAGACGCCCAGGAACAAGACAGTGGGGGCATGACGGACACCCCAGGAACAGGACAGCGGGGGTATGGTTACTGCAGCCTTGAAAAGACAAGTCTCCCCACTCTCACAGCAGCCATCTGACATATTTTCAGATAGCACTCCTGCCTTAAACCCAAGCAAGGTCCTCCATGGCTTTTCAGAGAGGTTTCCTGGCAAAGGGTCCCTGGTCTTGGCATTGCAGGGCCTCAGTAGGCTATCTGGTCCCTTTTAAAGCAACTCCCTGCTCCAGAAGTGAACAAGGCGAAGGCTGGAATTGAACAGGCCGTTTTCAGAATCCCCCCAGCAAGTCTGGAAACTTCTCTCCAGTTACTGAGATTGTGTCTGAGCTGCACGTCCTAGTTTGCTTTCTCTTGCTGGGATAAACTTGGGGAAGAAAAGGTTTATTTACTCAGCTTCCATCACTAAGGGAAGCCAGCAGGGATCTGGAGGCAGGAAGCAAAGCCGAGACCAAGATGCTTACTGGCTTGCTCAGCCTCCTCTCTATGCAACCCAGGAACGACCACCCGCCTAGGGAAGGCACCAGCACTGACTGTGGGCTGTGGCTCCTATATCAATCACTAATCCATGAAGTGCCCCCAAGTGTTTGCCTGCAGGCCAATATGATGGAGGCCATTTTGTCAGTTGAGGCTCCTCCTTCCCAGATGACTCTAGCTGTGCCAAGTTGACAAATCCAAACCTGCACAGTCCGTGTAGCCAGAACAGAAGCTATCGGGAGGCTCCCAGGTACTCTCAAAGGGAGAAAGGTGGCTAGGCGGCTGGCCTGCTCAGAGGAGCTCGTGTGATTTCAGACCCAGGCTCAGGGCTGTGTACTGGATGTGGGGCACACCCCCAATGGGGGGATCAGTGGAGGCACGGGACTCACTTCCCAATGCTGTCCCACTCCTTAGCTTCAGCGTGGTTTCTGGGTTTCTGGCCTCTGGGCTTGGAATGCACATGAGCCAGAGGTTCAAGCCAGAGCACAGCAGATGATGGCTCTGAAAACCACCTTCCCAGCTGGCTGTGAGGATGGAGGGGCTATGGGAGGGCTCTGCTTAGGAAGACACCAGGAATCAAGGGCCCTCATTGCTCAGCACAGGACCAACCTAAGCTCCTTCACGGAGTCCTATTGTGTGCCCCTGCTTGCTCAGCTGGGCGTTTTCAGCATCCTACCTTTCAGCTCATTAAAACAAGACTTATGCTGGCATTCTGCAAATGGGAACGGCATGGAAAAGATCTCCCCGCAAACGCTGGCCACATGGTGCCAGCTGGATAACCCTGAGGGCGTCTCTCTCACCGATTCGCACACAGCCCTCGCGGAAACTGTCTTGAGATCGGATCGTCTCCACTGCCAGGTGCCAAGTGGTTACAGACTAGAGATGGTATCTCGTCTTGGGGACGCCCTGGCACTTGTACAGCTCGGTACACAGGAAGAGTGTCACATGGTGGATGGAGAGGAGGAAACTTCCAGAAACATCTCTGCACTCACACTCAACGAATGCAAGGCGTTGTTCGTACTGCAGACTCTTCCCACCCACTCATCACGTTACATATCAAAACATGTTCCTACAATGCTAACTCGACATGCAAACCTCTGCTCTATGTCAAGAAAACAAGCGAATGGAGCGAGCTGCACTGCCCCAGCTGCCCTCGAACTCCTGGGCGCCAGTGTGCTTCAACCTCTTGAGCTGCTGGGCTATGGTTCTATCTCCATGCTCAATCTAGAGAGGTTGTTTGAAATTAGGATGGATTCTGCAGAAAAAAAAATCAGCTACTGTTATCCAGCTAACCGCTCATTACAGGCTGCCACCCAGCTCCCCATACTGGTGGGGGGGGTCTTCTCTCCTAACCCTCCCTGGCCAGCCAGAGAGGGCAGATCATCCCCATTACAGACACCACCTTACATAGCTAGTCAGTGGGAGGCTAACGCCAACCCTAGGGATTCTGGGAAGACTCAAGGTGAATGTTGAGCAAGGGAGAGAGATTGGGACAGGAGGCCCGGTAGTGGTGGTGGAAGTTTGGAATCCAGGAAAAGGCTATGAACTATGAGGAGGAACAGAGGAAGGGAATCATAATTACACATCTGACACCCTGAATCCAGGTCTCTGGCTGCTTTTACTAGCTTGTACCTGCATTTAATTCCTATCCTGGAGCCCGTGGGGAGCTTTCCAGGGACCACTGCATTCCTGTTGACAGCCGCAAGCCAGAGGCAGGAACCCACCCTGCTTGCCGGTCGCCTTGCCAGCCTTTCCATTACAGAATGCCCTGCTCGCTGCCTCCACTCTTCTGCTCCTTTACCTACGCTCACCTTGCAGGTGGACGTGGGAGCTGTGCTCTGATCTTCCCACCTGATCGCTGTTCCTCTGCAGCACACGCACCAGGTGAGCGAGGTCTGTTGCTAAGTCACTCCACTGTACACAGACTAAGAGTTGTATTTCTCACACTCAGCAAGGAACAAAAGTCAATGGGGGGAGGGGCTTTTTAAAAAGAATGTTGGCTGAGGGCAAGCCGCAGCAGCGCCCCGTCTATCTTTCCGCATCATCAGATACGGAGAGTGTAGGAAAGAGAGACCACTTCCACCCTATCAGAAGGTGAAACTTCTTCCACAAATATCAGAGTGGCCCTTGTAAGCTGCCCCAGATCTGCAAGATAGAAACCTGAGCCCTTTATACCAGCCAGTGCGTGACCACGAAGACTGAAGTCAGAGGCCATCTCCAGCCCAGCCCGGAAGCCTCTGCTGACTTTGCTGTAACAATCGCCTTCCTTGTCTTTCACATAAAGTATCTTGCTCAGGCCCAGAGACTCAAGACAAGGAACAACTTTTTTCCCTAGTTTGATATGCCAGAGAAAGCCCTCTGCCCTCCTCTCTCCTTTGAGTCTGCAAGATTCAAATGATCCTCCTGGTTCAGGCCCCTGCAGGGGCACACCCAGCCAGGGAAAGCAGTGTAAGGCCTCCTTAAGGACAGCCAGCAAACCTGCAGAAGCCACAAGTCTCCAAGCCAGAAGGCAGCCTGATGGGGTGACAATGAACGCGTCACCGTGGGGTCCCTGGAAGGCTGGGCACAGAGACTACTGTTTGCTCCAAGCTTGCTAAAGCCACTTGTAGACAAAGCAGAGCTTGGGCTCACCTGGCTGACCTTTGAGTCTGCTCTGCCTTGCTCAGGACTCAGATGCTCTGTAGTGAACTCGGGGATTGGAGGGGATGCACAGCACACGGGATGTTAAGTCAGGGGACTGGACTGCAGCCCAGCTCTGCTTCCAGCAGGTGGGGGCTCCACAGCAGCAACCTCCCTGTCTCGGCTCTTTCATCTGCGGGCTGCTTAGGACCCTGCTGCTGTCACATGAGACAACATGAGAAAAACCTGGTTGAGAGGAAGAAATTCGTTTTCTATATAAAGATCCTTACCCTAAACTCACCAACCTCATTCAACAGCGCTCAGTCCTAGAGGGTCCTTGTTAACACATCCGTTTTCACAGAGGAGGAAAGAGACTTGGGAAGGCAGAACTAAGCCTGCAGAGCTGGTGAACGGCACAGCTGGGGTCCAGCCCAGTCCCCTCAGCCATGCCAATGCAGGCACAGTGTCCAGGGGGAGCAGGGGCATGAATAAGCCAATGAGACCTGAGCATGGGACTTTCTGGTAAATTCTTTCACTTTGCCTCTCTATAACGGAGGTGACACTAGCCACCTCTTTGCCTGGGAAGGTTTTCAGGATCCCATAGAGCCCCACTGCAAAGGCTCCTTGGGCGAAGGCAACCCTGCCTAATTACACATCAGAGGGGCCTGGTTAAAGAACGCTGATTACTGACATCTGAAGAGGAGGACTGTGGGTAGCAACTGTAACATACGGAAGTCAGGAATGCACTGCTGGAGATGAAAAAGGGCTGTGGCTAGGCCACACTGAAGATGAAAGGGCCGACCAAGGCAGAGACTTCAAGCTGTCCTAGAAACAGGGTCCCAGATGCCCTGGGGGCAAAATACAATCATGCCGAAGTCCTTCTACACGTCCCTGCAGCCGCCCTGTGTCGATGACGCAATGGGCATCCTAAAACAGTCTTACTGGGATCAGCACCTCCATCCCAGGCCTCCTGTGGCCGAGCACTGATGCTTCTCAGTGCCCAAAACACACCGTCAAGCTCTAGCCTGTTGGTGGTCACCTTAGGACGGCCATGGCATCTTCACCTGAGCCTTCAGCCTGGCCCTCCTGCAGCTCCCTGCCAGCTGTATGTAATCTACGCCAGCTGCACACGGTCTGAGGACTAGCATGTGGAAAGCGTACACAAGGTGACTCCATCTACACAGCTCCAGAGAAGCTGCTGGGGGCAAGACTTTCTTCTGTAAGCAAGGCTGCGGAGTTGGGTTCTGGAGGGATGCGGCTTTGGCGTGCTCCTGGCACACTCTCTTTGTTGACTTTTGTTTGAATCTCCCTGTGACAATCTCATCCGGCACCTCCCAATATGACCCTTTTTTAATTTGCTGTGTTGCATGGTACAGAGTTTGTAGCCCACTGTTCTGAAGCGCTCCATGCCATTGCTGTCACTCCCACTAACATAAAAATGGGAACTTTTCCTTTACCCAAAGGGATTTATTAAGTATCCGCCTATGCCTGGGACTTGTAGGTGAAAGGTGGTGGAAATGCTTCCTAGCTGGAGGAGACACACGTGGTGGGAGTATGGTTTAACAGAGGCGCTCAGCCCAATGTCATCGCTGCCAGCAAGGGTAGCCTTCTCACTTCCTTGAAGTTCCACGAGAGGAAACTTCCGTGTATATTAGAAACAGAAGAAGCCCATCTGAAAAGTCATTTACTGTGTGACTCAACCACATGACACCTGGGAAAGGACAGACGACAGAGATAGCGAAAGAGACGAGGAATCGCCATGGGGCTAGGGAAAGGGGGAATGAATAGGGAAGGGTAGCAGGCATTTGTCCAAACATATACAATGTGTGACACCAAGTGTGACTCCTGTGGAGTTTGGGGGCTCAGCACCTGGAACAAATGTCCGACTGGGGGAGGGAGGGATGATGAAAGCAGGGCAGGCGTCTTTGTACCTCTGCTCAGTTTTGCTATAAACATTAAACTATAAAACTAGCTCTCAAGGCTTTCCATCCACCCAACCGTAGAAACACAGACCTCTGGCTGGCTTGTCCCACAGCCTGCTGAAGGCAGAGCGTGGTGGAATGGTTTGACTTTAAGCTCTGGGTGGTAGACCAATGCCAGATTTCCTGAGAAACATTTCCGTGATGCATTTTCAGGCCCAGTGGGATGATGGAGGAAGGAACCCTACGGTGTGCCTGGGGTTTGCCTGCAAGTAAGTCTGGCCTCCTACACAGATGTAGCCAATGGGGAGCTCCAGCTTCATGTGGGTCCCTTAGTAAGAGGAATGGGGGCTGTTTCTGACAAGGACTCTGTTGCATGCTGTTTTGATACTTCCTCCTAGCAGGGCTGCCTCAGGAGGCCACAGGGAGAAGGATGTGATGATGAGCTAGGGGAGGGGAGTGTTAATGAGGAATAGAGACGGGGAGAAGGGGGAGGGAGGGTGCTACGACCATGATGTGAAGTGATTAAAAATAAATAAATAAAAATAAACATAATCTACCTATGCATATCAAAAAAGAGCATTTCTGAGCAAAACAGACTTTGAGGTTTTAGGACTGAATCTACAAGCATTCAGAGGAGTCTCGGGTTTATTTAGTCAAGGGAGCTTGGACTGGATGCCATACTGCTCATAACTATCCACTCTCCTTAGCGCGCAGCCCTCACTGAGGCGGTCGTGCTGTAAGCAAAGGCAGCGAAATGCCACCGTCCCTTTTCTTCTGTCTGGTGCTCAGACCTTTAAATCACAGGTTTTTTGTCTCAGCCCGCCACGGGTCTGGTCCGGGGCAGGCTGGAGAAAGGTAGGAGGAGCAGGGCTGCCTCAGGTGACGTTTGCTGCGGGGAGCTGGAAAGCAGACAAGTCTCTCCCGCACGCGCTTTCCGCGGAAAGCATAACCCTTGGCTTTCCCTCTCAGGGCAGCGAGCCCTCCACGAGTTCTTCCTGAAGTGGCTTCTTTGAAAAGAGGAGGCTGCCTTGTTTGGGAAACTGCGTGGAAACGCTGTAGCACCTGAGTGCTTATCATGCGGAGCGGAACACACGTTTCCAACGCTTTTACTCAAAACTACAGCCCATTCCGCGGCCGCAAGAGAAGGGGCACCCGCGACGGCGCCACGCAGCTCGGGTTTCTCCAACCACAGCCCCCCGAGCCAGCACCCCCTTACCTGGTGAGGCGCCGCCTTTGCGCTCTCCCGGATGGCGACCTTCCAGGCGGGCCGCTCAGGTGCGTGGAGACAAAGCGAACAAAGCCCTCTGAGCTCGGCTAGGCGCGGCAGGTAGAGGCGGCCGGCGCAGGGCTGGGGCTCCGCTCGCTCGCAGGGGTGCGCCCGGTCCACCGCCCCGCCCTGCCCCACCCCGCCCGTTGGAAGGCGTAGGGCTCCGACCAGCGGAGTGCACAGCTGCCGTGGCCACGACGCAGGCTGGGCTCGGGGTAGGGGACGCTGCGGCTCGCAGCCACGTGGGCACCTGTTGGTCTCCCCCTGCAGAGGCGGGGCAGGGCAGCTCCGGTGCAGCCTGTGAGGATCTAGGCTGTGTCGAGGGAGGCGCAACCGCAGCTCCCGGGAACCGCGCCGGCCTGGCCCCGCGACCTGCGACCCGCGACCCGCGACCCGCAACCGCAGCACGGCGGATTTTATCGATTCCACCCTCAAGGGAATGTTTACTTTGGCTTCGTTTCTGTCATGGCTTCTACTTTTTGCCAACTTGCCTGTTACTTATTGAAATTGGGTGATAATTGGTTAGTAGTCTCCCTTTTACATAGAGGGTTCCTGGTATTTCATTCAAGTGTCACAGAACAAAACGGTGTGCCTTCTGGCAGGTACTCTCTGCACATATACTCTGTCATTTTCATACTTCGTCAAAACTACATTTGTGTGCTCATTGAAAAAGTTTAAAGAATAGAAACCGAGAAAGCAAATTGAAGAGCCACTGCTACGCAGATGCAGACAGCGGGAAGAAGCTGTCATTTCCGCCTATGAACACCTGTGTTGGACATCTGTGGTCTAGGCCACTGCAGTACTGATTTACTTGTACCCATTTGCTACTTCAAAGCCAAGGTCTCAAGTTTAACACTGCAATTAGATATCTTTGTGGGGCTGCCCAATTACATCTGGAAACGAAGATAGTAAATTCCTACAAGTTATATAAATTCAAGAATTACAATTACACACACACACACACACACACACACACACACACACGGTCATAGGGAGATCTGGGGGTATTTTTTTTTCCTTCCACCATTTGGGTTCTGAAGATTGAAATCACACTGGCAAGCTTGAAGGCACTAAGTGCCTCTACCCACTAGGCTGGCTCCTTGATCAAAGACTTTATTTATTTTTAAACAAACTGCCCTCCAGGAAGCTGGTCTGTTCCCTATTTTCTGTGCCCTTCCCCACTATTCCTGTAAATGTCAAACTGATGGGTAAATGCCAAATTTTGTATTTTTACACCTTTTTACAAAACAAAACAAAACACCACTACCAAACATTTCTGTTGCATTTCATTCTGTGGTCCTCAGTTGGCGCCCGGCCCCTCCGGTCAGATAGTTTACAGGGAACTTGGCTCCTGCCTGGCAGCTTTGATGTTGCAAACTTCATTGGAGAGGGAGAAAAGTTTTGTTTTTCTTCACTCGATTCATCCCTTCCATTAGCATTTACTGGAGCACCAAAAAGTGAAAACAGGATCACACCTAGGTACCATCTGTGGGCACCACAGGCAAGGCCATGGTAGGGGAACTTGCCTTCTGAGTGTGAAGGTGAGAGATGCTCTCTGCCTCGGTGCCAGCATTCTTTCAGAGATATGAAAGGCACATGTAGATATAAAAGGACAAACACAGGTGAACTCCATCTTAACTTACAGGTCCCAAGTATTTCACCCTGTAATCAATGCATACTGTACTAACAGCACATACACTTAAGAGTGGCAGTGTGGTGGTGAGTGGCAGTGTGGTGGCTAGTAGCACGTGTGGTGGCCAGTGGCCTGCGCCGCTCCAGACAGTGAGTAGCCCTTAGGAAGTCAGCTCTGACACCCTCCCGCCCATACAATGGTTGTTCTCTCTGTGCCTCTGCCCGGTCAGGCTTACATGCAAAAGCCTTGTTTCAACTCTGGGCATTCCTAACATTTTTTAAAAAGATTTATTTATTTATTACATACACAGTGTTCCGCCTGCATGTACACCTGCACACCAGAAGAGGGAACCAGATCTCATGATAGATGGTTGTGAGCCACCATGTGGTTGCTGGGAATTGAACTCAGGACTTCTGGAAGAGCAGATGGTGCTCTTAACCGCTGAGCCATCTCTCCAGCCCCCCTAACTTTTTTTTTTTACCTACTTGGGGTTACTTTACACATCATCTCAAGACTAAAACCTCTACACAGGAATGTTGCACCTGCCTGCGTTGTCCTACCACCCCAAACATACATCCAGGAAGGTGGTGATGCCAGTCTACCTCAGCATTAAGTTACTGCAAACTTTTTGCCAAAGCAGTCTGGCCCAGAGGCTCTCAGGACTAATCAGTAGTAACCTGGAGTGCAGTGGCCAGGTCACTAAGCCAGGCAGAGGCTTCTAGGATCAGAAGGTCGGCAGCTACTCAGTAATCTTTCCTCCCTGAAGATTCATGCATCCTTCCTTCCACAGGGCCTCACCCAAAGCTCCAGCTCTGCTCAGGGCTTTGCCTTGCCTTGTTGGTCCCAATGCTTGGCTACTTATACAGAGTAACTGGGTTTTTATTTTATTCTAAAGACAGGCTTTCTCTTTGCAGCCCTGGGTGTCCTAGAATGCGGTCTGTAGACAGGCTGGCCCTGAACTCAGATCCCAGTGCCTCTGTCTCCTGAGTGCTGGGGCTAAAGGTGTGCACCACACTGCTCTGTGGAGTAATTGTTCTTTTAAAGTGTAAGCATGCAAACTGTTCTGTAGTGCTTCAGCTGCATGCACACACGTGCACATGTGTACACGCGCGCACACACACATGCATACAGAGATGAGGGCTTCAGCACTACTGAGACCTAAGTGGTGGAATGACCATGGCTTCAGAGACAGCATCACAGTGTTCACCTTTGATTTCCTGATGGTGATGGTGGGTGTCAGGGTTACTGACTGACTGGATGGATGGTGGGTGTCAGGGTCACTGACTGATTGGATGGTGGGTGTCAGGGTCACTGATTGACTGACTGGATGGTGGGTGTCAGGGTCACTGACTGACTGGATGGTGGGTGTCAGGGTTGCTGACTGGATGGAAGGATGGTGAGTGTCAGGGTCGCTGACTGACTGGATAGATGATAGGTGTCATCAGGATCACTGACTGGGTAGAGTCCCACATACCCAGTCTTCACCTCTATGATGAAAATACACTTGACAGGGAAGAGAGGCAAAGCCAGGCACCTGCAGTCAGCACACTTGTGTCCTTGTCCCACTGAACAGCCACCATCTGGAGCCCTTGGGGAGCAGAAAACCAAGAAGGGTCAAGCAGCAACCCAGGAACCAAAGGGAACTGTGGTCAGTGGTGTGCCTCACCTTCAAGCAAAAGTTTCAGAACTCTGTGGTGGCCACAGTCTTCACCCCTCTGGTAAGTCTGTTCCATGGAGTGAAGCCTGCTAGCCCCTTTCCAAGGCGTACTTCACACAGTCCGTGTGAGAACTCACAACATGATAAAAATCCAACAGCAACAAGCACTGGCAGTGAGGGATGAGCAGGCAGCCATCTTATGTGCTGATGGAGTATGGCAGCCTCAAATCTTTGCCTTCATAGAAACTGTTAACTTGACTGAGCTAAAAGCCACACAGTACACTTCGTCTCTCCATTTTTGCCCTAGAGTCCCCAAAATTTTGTTCTTATTCTCACCTCACTGGCTTGACCTGCAGCCCCTGACGTGCCCTGCACACCAGCTCCCTTTGGTTTCTGGGGCCTGTTTCCTGAAATTGTATTTTAAGGTCTTTGTCCAGAAAGTCATCTGCTGAGGGACACACGGTCTCGGCTTTAGTGCACTTGGCTACAGCCACACTGGATACCCTAGGGGGACCTGAAGCCCCAGATGGAGTTGGGTCCCATGGCTTTGTATAACCATCAAGTGTATATCACAAAGTCAGGCACTCAGCTGGAGTTCAAGAAATATTTGTGAAATAGAATATATGGCTAACATATTAAAATGGGTCAGAGATAAGGCTCAATGCTGCAGTGCACTGAGGGCAGGAGCCACGGCTTTTCACTGCTGCCGCCTGAGGAACTGGGTATGGCTACATTCTCCGTCTGTGAACAAGCTCAGCTCCAACTATCCAACTTGTTTCTTTTCAGATTCCCAGGCCTGCATGGAGTCTGAAGCCATGAAGTCTGCCTCAGGAGTCTGGCTTCTTGTGATATAAAGGCCACCCCTGGGGCACCAGGGCGCCACTGCCTCTTCATGTTGGTGCTCCAGCATCTGTGGACGCAGGAGAGTGCAGAAAGCCAGCAGGGAGCAAGCCGGGGCAAGGTGCAGACAAGGGACTTTACTGGACAACAGGACAAACGCAGTTAAGTAGAGGCACATCAACATCCAAGTACCTTTCTGCACAAGGAAACGCTCTCTATTTAACAGAAGAGCTGACACTCACACAGCCTGCAAAAGGGAACGTGAACCAAGTCCCAGGGAGGAAGCCAGTGTCTTGCTTCCTGTGTTGTCTTAGGCTGCCTCAAGGCATGGTCCTCAAACAGTGGGATGGTTACAACACAAACTATGGGGCTCCCAGGAAGGATCTGGCTCACGATTCTGCATATGGCTAAGTTTAGGAAAGCCTGAAATCACATGCTATGACAAAACAAATGTGCTCTCACTTCTTAAATTGATAACTGAATTTGTGTCTGAGAAAATAGTAAATTATTTCTAGAGTAGAAGTCTTAATGGCTACTGACTAGTTGGAAAGCCCCAGAAGGGCATGTGAGGGGCATAAAGTGTCCTCCTAGTGCAGTGGCTGGGACTCATGGACACACTCTTATCCAAGACGAAAAGCAAAGTGGCCCCAGCACAGAAGAACGTATTAGTGTATGTCCTTGGAGCAAGCCATAAGCCACAAAAGGGAGCGTACAAGCCAGAGGCAAAGGAACCAAACAGCATTTATTAGTGAAGGAAGCAGAAGATGACAGGGAGTGTCTCATTAACAAGCGTCTAAAATGTACAGACTATGCTAAAGCCCATCTGTCATCAACTAGACCTACCTAGTGCTACCACCAAAGCTTATCCTCTAACACTTTCAAGGAGAAAGATGCTAAAGCTGGGAGTGTGGCTCAGAGGGAGAGCGCATGCCTAGCACATTCGAGGTTCTGGCTTCCAAACTCAGTGGAGCAAACACACACGCACACAGAGACAGAGACAGAGAGAGACAGAGACCTCACATCTCTTCCTAGCCTTCTCATAAACTTTGAATCTTGATGTTGTTTGGGTTATTGTTTGTATGAGAAAGCACCTAACTATGTAGTACACGCTGGCCTTGAACCTGAGGTCTTCTTGCCTCAGTGCCCTCACGGCTGGGATTACAGGTACGCACCATCACGCCTGGCTAGTGTATCAATATCTTATGTAAGATTCATGTTTTTTTGCAGAAAGAATTTGGAGTGGGGGAACCAAACCAACAGAACTAAGGTAGGCAAGTACAGGTGGAGAGAGCAAAGATCACTAAAGAAAAGGAAGAAACAGTTCCAGCAAACAAAATGGAAGACACAATTCTTTCTCAAGTCTAGCTTTTGTTGTTCTTCCTCCCAAGGGTCTCTTTCCCAGGGATACCGCTTCTGAAAGAGAAAAATCAACCATCACAATGGCTTACATAAAAATCACTACAGTTCTTAATTTCAATTTTAAATACAAGCAAACCAAATACCTAAAGTGAAACTACATAAATTTAGATTATACCTGTCAGATAAAACATTGAATACCATCATAATTGTTTTTTATTGATATTGATATTAATCAGAGCTAATTATACTCTCCACAAACCTAAAATGCAGCTATTGGCACTCTTCTTCAAATATAAAAATAAACTCATATTAACTCAATTATCCCTCATTTAGGAAATAATAAGAATTTGCTGCACTTCTGCTTCAGGGATGTTGCAGGACAGAGTGTGTATGATGTCACGAGGCACAGCCCAGTATAAAGTGCTGTGCTGTGTACTCAGCTGGGGAAACCAGTGAATGTTTTACATCAAGCCTTCTAATTTCCTAGAAACCACTGTTGTAAGTGCTCTCAGCCTCTTCCTGAAGAAAGCTCACTGTACAGATCAACAGACAAAAGTACAAACGAGTTTAACAATGAGTAAGTGGCTGCTCTTGGTGCTGGGCTAATTCCAGAAGCCCATCAGTCTATCTGGTTAAAATCACCATTACACTCATCATTTTAAGCTAAAACACAAAAAACAGAAACCAAATTTATAAAGATATTAAATCCTGACAATGAGAACTGTTGATCGTGGCATCATCAGCTTAGGACTCAACTGTGCTTCTTTACAAACAAATGGAACAGAATGAGACCACACCAAAGCCAGCGGGCACTGCTGCCACAGAGGAACACCCCCTCCCCTGCCCTCCCCCAATCCCAGAGAGCCACTACAGTGCTTCCAGGGCTCAGCAAAACCTGCTCTTAGGCCAGGAGAAGCCCAGGAGGAGTGAAAGCCAGCTTTGCTTTGGGCTAACATTGTATCAACTCAAAGAGGTAAGTAGAGAGGGCAATTTCATTGACCACGAGTTCTAACTGACTATTGGCTATGCAATGCTTTCTGATGGTCCTCTTACAACAGGGGTCTGTGCAGTAGGAAAAGGGAGGGGCCACCAAACAGTGCCGCCAGCACAGCATCACAGGTGGACACTGTGCCTGCTTTCCATTCTCTTCTGGCCTTAGGCACAGCGAGTGCTGAACTTGCTGCCAGAGTCCAGGTGAGGCTGAGATTTCAAGTCTGGACAGTTTGAGGCCAAGCTTTTCCCCATGACAATCTCTACAAGTCTCTCCACAAGGCAATAATGTGAGAACTTTCACACATGGAACCCCTGACTCAGGAGCATCAGCAGCGTTGAGGAAAGCCATCAGAGCAGGAACGTCACAGTAGACTGAGCACAGCCCCGTGAGGGCCAGCTCTGCCCACAGCACCGCATGGAGCACGGCCTCAGGAACTCTATAGGTAGGCACCAGAGGGCAGAAACAGGAAACATACTTAGCTTTCCAGCAGCTTTTTCATCTCTATAAATTTATTTTGGTTGGTTGGATTGTTTAAGAGGAAGAGAAGAATCTGTTCATGTTTTTCAATCTACAGATGAAAAGGAAACAGTATAATTGGCTTTCTTCCAGCATTAGGGGTGTTGTTTGATGTGAAGGGGACTGTACCTACCTGCTTCTGTAGCTCTGTGCAGCAGCAATCCGCTCTGTGTGGTGACTCTAAAAGCAAAAGACAAACAAATAAAAACAGCCACCAGGTCATGTCAATGAGGAATCCAGGGCCCGAGACCTGAGCGAGCCTGCATTTGTCTGTGTCTGAGTGTCAACTGCACAGAACAGGATCTGCCCTCTCAACTGCTGTGCCCTGGACTCCCACAGACCAGCACTCCCACCTGAAGATTTGGTTTTCCATGATGTATGGACCCCTTCTGGCCAAGGGTGGGTCTGCCAAATGCACATCCCATGGGGTACAGGGAAGATTCAATCGCAGAAACACAAAGTCTCCTCATGTTGACCAGGATCAAGGGCAATGGAAGAAAGGCGCAGGCTCAATGTGCGACCATCCTAAGCTTCTGAGTCTGTCAGGTGGAGCGGCTCCAGGAGGCGGGGGTAGGGGAGGGGGTGGGGGCCAGCGGGAGTCTGGGGCTAAGGGTGAGGCAGTGAGGACAACTCCAGCCGCGCATTACTTCTCAGCTGCTAGCTGTTTTGCTTGAGAAGGTACCTTTAGTTGGAGCGTTTTTCCTCTTAGACGTGAGGTTTTCTGCCAGACCACACATCAGCAGAGTGTCAGCTACATTGATCATCCCGTTCTCAGAACTCTTTTCAACTGACACTTTGTGGACATTCTTCGAGATTCCTTTCACAGAAAGAACCACACTCTGGTTCAGCATGGTGTTTTTCAGTAGCTCTATCACTAACTGTGAAGAGCTTCCATTTAATTCCACCAGCCCTGGAAACATTAAACATTGTGCTTAGTTTACAAGTCTTCTTAAAGACGTATTTATTACTTATTTTTTGTGTATGAATATTCTATCTGCATGCACACACACACAGGCGCACACTATGTGCACACTGACATCAGAAGAAGGGATTGGCTCCCTTGGAACGGGAGTTACAAGCGGCTGCCAGCCACATAACTCAGGTCCTCTGCAAGAACAACCAGTGCTCGTAACCACTGAGCCATCGCTTCAGCGCCATGCCTCTTCAGTAAGTCATCTAATGAGATAACAAGTCACATGGTCGTTGGCTTAGCTGGTGTCAGTCATGCTGTGAGGCAGCAAGCACTGGCCTAAGTTTAGGGCATGAAATAGGCCTGGCCTGGCCTCTATGCTCCATTAGGAAGGGACACAACATGGTACAGACGCCAAGCATGTTAGAGGTCAGTGTCTGTGAGGAAAGCAGGCCAGCGTTTGCGAGGAATGCCTCCAGCCTTCCAGTTTACTTGCTCTACGGGTGTTCCAGCTGAACAGCTGAGCAGAGGCTGCTTTAGCAGCACAGTGAGGAAGCTGGGGTGATGCCAGTGAGCACCTGGCTCCTACGGGAAGCTGTGACGAAGTAGCAAAACCATGGTGAGCTACCAAGTGACCTCCGGGTTCATACCCTGCCACTTGCCACCAGAGCTTCACATCAGGGACAGGACAGTCTGCAAACCTTGACACTCTGAAGATGAGCCCCGAACACACGGATTAGGGGAATGCAGCTTAGTACAAATTAAATAATAAAGGAGATAAATTTTCTCTGAAAACTTGCTGAGAAGCCACTTAGAGGAAGGCAAGCTGGAATCCCACCTGATTACAAATAGCCTTAGAGCGGCATGTGAGCACACAGTCCCCACCTGAAGAGCTGCACATGGCAGCCTGCTCCCTAACCTGCATGCACCATGCACACTCTCTTAGTGACCAATACCTCCTTCTCCTGAATTTCACACAAGAAAGCTCCCATAGTAGTCAGAGGCCTTCATAAGTCTCATTTGTGGGGCCCACTGTCACTCTTGACAGTCCTTCCTCTGTAACCTGTACTGTCGCCGGCTCTGAATAGAGATCCCTGAGTCTTCTGCAGGTTTTCCCAGGTCTGCCAAGATGCAGAAACACCCAGCCTAGATCACAACCACTGATAACAATATCTGATATAAACCATCCGGTTCAGACTTCAGAGCTATGAAATATAAAGATAAAACACTCCAGACACAGGTCTGGACAGCACTGGAACTGTGTACCATCCAGGGAGCATCTGAGGATCTGGAAGGGCAGCTCCAGGTGCCTGGCTGTGATTGGCTGCACTCTGGAGAGGGGCAGGGTTTCCATGTTTCCGTAATCTGCATACAGCACTTTCACGCTGGAGTCTGAAGTTTCCAGAACAATGGCACGGTACCAGAAGTTGTCACCTGAAAAGGAAGGGCTCTCAGCGGGCAAGTGGCGGTCCAGGCCCCTCCTTTCCCTGAGGTGCTTCTGTCTATCTCCAACACTTAAAATTCACAGAGTTTCTATCAAGAGTCCAGAGTTTTCTACATCCTTTCCCAACCCCTCCATGGAGACACTAAGCGTCCTGATTTTGTTTTTTAACTATAAGAACAAGGAACGTGAGAGAAGACAGATGGACACAGATGTACAAGTGGGAACGCTTACAGCCAGTGCAGCTCATAGTGCAGCTCGTGTGGAGCTGGTGGTGAGGAAGACAAACAAACAGAATCCCAGGAGAGCCCATGGTCTGCAGGTGAGGAGGAGGCGTGAAGGCGGCAGTTAGTCTAGAAATGCTTTTACATATGAGACCTGCTTTTAAGTTCACCAAAGAAAACAGTGAGCGTTGTGACCACCTTCTCCAAAGAGGTTACGGCCTAGGGAACGCAGCTGAGGAGCAGAGCAAGCTCACAGTGAGGCAGGAGATGGCTACCACACAAAAGAGCACACCACATGCCCAGCCACCAGCAGAGCCAGGTGAGGGCCACAGGTGGGTAAGCTCTGCTGTGCATAAACTTCCAAATAACTCTTGGGTACCCCATCTTAGTTATGCGGAAAGATGGTTCAAGAAAACCTCCCTTGTGACAGAAACAGGACCTGGAGTAAGCATAGGCAGAGGAGGGAGGAGACGATCACATCCAAAGGGCGATGCTCGAGATGGAGACATCAGACACCTCCTTCTGATGGCCATGTGCACCTGGTGCACACACACACTCACACAAAAGAGCTAGTGAAGGGGAAACGTGACATCAAAATCCAGTGAGCAAAGTCAGGGAATAAAGAACAGTTGAAAGCAAACACATTTAGCAGAGCCATGTCAAGCACTGGAAGATTTGGCAGCTCCTCAACAGAAAAGAAAACAAAAGGAGAAAAATGAATAAAAACCATGAGTTCAGGAGAAAAACCCACCTGAAGCACTTCCAGACCTAGAGCTGCCTCCCAGGTGCCCAGCTCGGCATGGAAACCATGTGCAGACCCGGATGAAGTAGATACTCAAGGTTCCACACAACAAAGGGCGCGTTCAAATTCTGGAGAACTTGTCTACCTTTTTATCAAAGAAATCCCAACAGCTAGCTAGGCAGTGTTGCAGGGACCCTGCTGGCTGAGGCTGCCGTCCTCCCGTCCTGGGGCGCCAGGTGCAGGATTCCCTCTCCCCAGCAGGGCCTCCTGCTCTCTGCCTGACTCCATCAGGAGAGTCTTTAGACATAGATGCCCCTAACCACATTTGATATGTGGCCCTTGACACAGCTCCCTGCTAGCTCTCCCCTCCCTGCGCCTATAGGATAATTAGGTACTGTGCTCCCGTTCATATGATAGGAGCGTGCTGCCAAATATAAACCAACCAATTATATAGACCTATCCTGGAAGCTCCCCACCCACTCCCCAAGGACTAAAAGGTGAACTAGCTCCCTGAAGTGGCTGCTGGAGTGTCTGATCTCCATCGTGCTTGTGGCCTCTGAGCTCTGCACCTCACCTTTTGCTCCTCCTGCCTTGGTGGGTTGGTGGCCAACAGCCCCCCAGGGAAGAGGAGAACCACTGGTCATAGCGGTGGTGCACCCCTGTAATCCCAGCACTAGGGAGGAAGATGCAGGCAGATTGCTGTGAGTTTGAGGCTAGCCTGGTCTACAGACCAAGTTCAAAGACAGTCAAGGGTACATAGAGAAACTCTGTCTCAACCACCAGCCCCCTAAAACAAAAATAAAAACAAACAAACAAACAAACAAAAAACCCAACAGTTAACAGGCAAAGCAATGCTTTAAAAAATGACTTCCAACCCAGATTCTATATCCAGGAGGCTAGACTTCTGCCTCACATGGAGCACCTTTCCTCTGTGCTAAATTCTGCCACGTCAGAAATCCCATGCTTAGGCTGCATGCTGTGACCTTCCAGCTGCTGAGCTCTGCAAGAGGTGGTCTTTGTGTTCTAGGCCATCCTTGGACTATTTACCTTTGAAAGGAGTAGGTAAGTCCCTGCTGAGAAACACCTGGAGGGTTAAGGAAGTTCTTACAGAGAGCAATTCAGGCTACTGTGTTCTTCTTGCCTTGGGAGCTAGGGAGAGAGGGATCAGAATAGAGCCTATTGACCTTACTATATAAAGTCTTACTTGTCCACATTAAAGAGGGATCTAGATCAGAAATGTCCTGACTTGATTCGTTATTTCTCGCGTCTCTGTATCCTACTTTCAATCCCTACTCCCTCTTGCAGGTGAACAATGATTCGATCTTTCCCGCGGGCTGGGACCCGACAGGTACATCCAGACGCTGGTGTAGATCCAAAGCATGGCAAGGTCACGTGAGGAAGGGATGGACTGACAGAAGGAGGGACCGGCTGCCTAAACAGAGTGGAAGAAACTCAGATAACGCCAGGGCAGGGTGAGATGGAGACTGTTGGACAGTCCTCAGATGAGGCTGAAGGACACACCTGGGAGAGCCCGCGTCTGAAGGACAAGCACTCTAGAGGGAAGCTGGAAGCGCACAGAACTGCCAACAGCAGCAGAGCCCAGAGTCACAGTGCACTGCAGGGGACTGTCTGCAATGAAGGGGCCTTACACCCCAAGTCACGCCGTAACTTCCACTGACAAAGACTGAGGACAAGCAGATGCGGATGCTTCACAAAAGTAAAGCAGGAGAGAAGTAACGTCACTAAGATGATGGAAGAGGTCCCCAGCAGGTGGCCATCTTTCTCCTGCTAGGCATCTGGACAAAGCTGCCTTTATGAGACCTCTGGCCGTGGCTGGCCATCCTGCTGACAGCCCACCTGCCCAGGGAGCAGTGGGACCACGCCCACCCATACCCACAGCACCTCTGTGATCTGGGAACCACG